>JBBPNX010000557.1:0-17312 GCA_038091155.1 Harrya chromipes | reverse complement strand
ACGGAGACACGGCTGCTGGAAGACCAGCGCACAAGACCGGAGTTAGCACTAAGACTAGTACTACGCAGCCAGTTGGAGCTACTAAGCAGACAAGGAGGAAAAACACAGCTAAGAGTCCGGCCGAAGCTCCGGTGGCGCCCCCCGTGCCGAACACGGCACCCACGAGAGAGCTACGGCCGGCAAACTCGGCACCGGAGTTTGGGCCGGAAAAGGGCGGGATACGTCCCACGGGAATGGTGGATTTGACAAAGCGTCCTCCTCTCACCGCCGCCGTCAACGCCATGCCAGCGACAAGAAAAGAAAATATTTCTGCAAACCCTCCTCCAAGTTCTCGTGCACAAGGAAAACAACCAATGGCTTACCCACCAGCGTCCGCTGCTACTACCACCACCGTCAACAACGCCACTGGTACTCTCCCCGCCAACGGTCAACAGCCTGCCAGGACTGCACGGGCTGCATCAAAGGCACCGATAACCGCTAACCCTTATTCACATAATCACTCGCATCATCACCCATCGCCCCCGTCTTCGAACGCATCTGCTCCCCATAAACCTCGTCCACCCGCTGCCACACCGTCCATAAAGCCTCCCCAAATTAACAACAAGATCTGGAGCACGAGCACCACCGAGGAGCGCGAACGGATCAAAGAGTTTTGGCTCGCCCTGGGAGAGGATGAGCGTCGCAATTTGGTCAAGATCGAGAAGGATACCGTTTTGAAGAAGATGAAGGAACAACAGAAGCACAGTTGTAGTTGTGCGGTCTGTGGGCGGAAGCGGTTAGTACCCTTTTTCACATGTCTTGTTGAACGGACAAGACGAAAGGCTGACGTGTTTTGACTTTTGGCTTTGCTCCGTGTCCTCCGCTGGTCGATCGTATCGCGAAAAAATTTCTGCGCACCTCGCACCCCCCTGGTCACTCGATCAATGGACTTTTAGACATGCGATCGAAGAAGAGCTTGAGGTACTGTACGATGCTTATTACGAGGAGCTAGAACAGTACGCGAACTATCAGCAGCGCTATGTCAATTCCGGCGGCACCATACCACCTCCACCTGGTCCTGGTCCTTTTCCTGGCAGCGTCGAACTCGATAAGAACGGTGCTGTCATCGGTCACCCTCACACTAAACCCACACATCATCCCCCACGGCCAAACAGAACACCCGCTCTCACAAACGGGCGAAAACCCCCGAAACCCGAGAGCGAGTTCGATGACGATGAGGGAGACGACGATGACTATGAGGAAGAGGACGAGTACGACGAGGATGAGGAAGAAGAAGAGGAAGAGGAAGAAGAGGATGGTGCCGAGGAGGAAGAAGAGGACGTGAAACCCCGAAGGAATACCGGTTCGCGCGGGCGTAGGCCGGTGAACGGTAACAAGGCGAACGGTCGAGATGGGCTATTTAATTTGGGCAGTAGCCTAACTGTAACAGGTTCGTCACCCTTATCTGCACTGCCACTTTTTCTCATATTTGCCACAGGCCCTAACAATATCCTGACCGTTGCCGACGACTTATTGAAAAACGATGGTCAAAAGTTTTTGGAGATGATGGAACAGCTCGCCGAGCGTCGGATGCAGCGCGAGGAGGAAGCTGCGGCGGATGTGGAGGATGATAGTGATATCGATGAAGAGGACGAGGGAGAGGAGGATGAGGAGGACGAGGACGAGGAGGATGACGAAGAGGATGACGAAGAGGTGAGATCTCAATGGTGACTTTTCCTCTTTGTGCTCAGCGATCTTTATGACATGAAGGTTATGACTGAGGAGCAGAAGATGGAGGAGGGCAAGCGGATGTTTTCTATATTTGCAGCCCGCATGTTCGAGCAACGCGTTCTTCAAGCGTACCGCGAGAAGGTTGCTCAGGAACGTCAACAACAGTTGCTCCGTGAGCTTGAGGACGAAGACAAACTCTCGAAGGAACGCGAGGCCAAGAAACAAACGCAGAACCAGAAGAAGAAGGACAAGAAAAAGTATGCTGACCTCTGCTCTGTTTCGCGCACGTTAATCAATCACGGTTTCAGACTACAGAAACTAGCCAAGGATGAAGAGCGAGCAGCCAAGGCTGCGGAGAAAGCAGCTGAGGAAGCGGCTTTAAAGGCTAAACAGCAAGCCCACGAGGAGGAGTTACGCAAGAAAAAGGAAGAAGAGAAAGTCAAACGCGAAGCTGCCCGCAAGGCTGCTGAAGAGGAGAAGCAACGCAAGGATGAAGAGCGTCGCAAGCGCCTTGCTGAGGAGAGAGAGCGCGAGGCTGAGCGAGAACGCAGGCGCAAAGAGAAGGACGAAAAACTGAGGCAGGAAAGACGCGAAAGAGAGGAGAAAGAGCGTAAAGCTAGGGAAGAACGAGAGGCTAAGGCGGCTGCTGAGAAGGCAGCGCGCGAGGCTGTCAAGAAGGAGCAGCAGGAAAAGGAGGAGCGAGAGAAGAAGCTGGCCAAGGAACGAGAGGAGAAGGCTGAAAAAGAACGTGTTGCACAACAGCAACGCGCTACAGCCAAGAGCACTCGCCAACCTACGTCTCCTCGCGCCTCGTCTTCCACCCAACGTTCGCAGAGTACTAATGGCTCGACGAAGAAGATACTGAACAAGTCTGCGACTACACCTGCCACTGCTTCCACTCCCAGTCGTGCTACGCCTCAACGGTCCTCGGTCTCTACGTCTCAGCCTGCTACTCCTGTTGCTCCTTGTGCTCCGAATGCCTTCCCACCGCCCATGGCCCCCTTGTATCCTCCAGCTCCAGGGATGGTTCCACCATCGACGACGCTCCCTCCATATGCGCCGCCTCCGCCATTTGGAATCTTTGGACCTGGACCTTCAATATCTCAAGGACCTCCTCCCTCGCTGGCCCCCTCGGCTCTCCCGAGAGGCTTTGGATCGCCCTCGCCGTTCGACCCACCTTTCAGCCGTGGCCTTCCTCAACCCGCGCCGATCGGACCTCCTTTGAAAGCGGTCCCGAATCCTCTCGCTTCCCCGACATTAATTCCTGCCGGTCCTTCCAGAAAGGCCTCCTTGCCGGAGCCCGGTCCCGGCCCTGTTGCGAGGCCGGTCTCGATAGCTCCGATTGCGCCACCAGCCCCTATCGCGCGACCCACGACTGGTGAAGCGTCGGGGTCTGGTTCTGGATCTCCCGTCCGTCGGTCTCCCAGTCCAAAAGGCGTGCTGGGATCGTCTGCGCTCGCGGCAGATGACGACGAAGTTGTCCCACCGCCCGGCAGGCGTACGGTCCCTGGTGCTGTCGGTCAGTCTTGGACCACGACGGCCAGCCCCCGTTCCGGCGCTGAACCACGGCTGCCCTGGGGCCCTCCTGCGCCTCTACCTAACTTTGGCTCACCACGGCCACCCCCCATGGGTGGCTCGCTGTGGGGGAGCATGAGTCCAGAACCGTCCTGGCAATCCCCCGCAGGGTTCTTCCCAAACACCTTTGTTAATCCCATCAATCCCTCTCCACCACCTCATACTGGCAACTGATACTGCTTGTAGTAGTAACACCCTCTTAGTAATCCCTGTTTCGTTGTTTTTCACTTCAGACATCGCTTTTTCGGCACCCATCCACTACTCGTTGACCGTTTTTCCCTCACGTTTTGCTTCATCTGCAATATCCCGTCCGGTCGGTCGGTGGTAGGTTAAACAAAGCAGAAATACATCATAAAGATTTGAAAAATTTCCTCGTATTGAGTGACCCGAGTCCAGAAGAGATGATGATGATAAGTTACATGTCTCCTCTTTCCGAAAGATTTCCTCCGTGAAAAAGCTAGATGGGAAAGGGGACTAGTCTATATACAAGAGGCTAGAGCAACTTGCTCGATGCGGCGGGTGCGATCCGACTACGTATCAGCTTGATGACGTACAGAGGGAGTGCACTGATCGCCACGATGAGCGCCACTTTCCATGCAAAACGAACGGACACCACGAATTCGAGGTCTGGCGAAACGAGCTGGTTGAGCATGCATGCGAGGCCGACCCTTGGACCAGGACGTACCAAAATATTCCGGCAAGAAAGCGATACTAGTGACGTAGATAAAGAGCGTGACCACCTCGGAGATGACCATGTACGTGTGCCTGTCATGCATGGTGCATCAGCGATCGACACGTGGACAGAATGAAAATGAAAGTAGGAAGCGTACCAGGTCGTGATCTCCAAGGCAACCATGATCAGCTCGTTCAAGACGAGCGAGGTGAACGAGATGGAGACAATGTTCAAAAATTCATTCTCAAAGAGCAGGAGAGACATGATCATGATGGCCGCGCCTGCACACGTCATAACAAAACAAAAACAGCGTGAGCGGGATGGTACGGCAGATTGGGGGATAGACGGACCTTGGTATACGCTGATCATCAGCCATTGGAAGAACGTCTTGTAAGAAAGCGCTCGGCCCTTTTGGAAAACAGGTGAGGTCCATTGTGTTGGAGAAAGGTCGAAGTACGCACCTTTGTGAGTTCCTTGTACAACTCGGGGTATATCAACGCCAAATCTTCGTTCACGTCCGTATCCAACACCAACGAAAACACGGGCGCCATCGTATAAACGGTGGCATAACCAATCATGAGCCACCCCTGGTATAACGCAATCGGCGCAAAGTAAAAGATGGCCGAGAACACAGCTTGCATCACCGAGATGATGAGACCGCGATGGATGACGAATTGCGCGAGTTTGGCAGAACGACGGTACGAGTTGCGGCCGTGCCACATGAGGAGTTTGGTGAGGTGGCTGAATTGGGTGACGGAAAAGTCGGCTGCGAGAGAGGCCTGTTTGCCTTCCTTGCCTACGATTCCAACGCCTAGACAAATATGGGAGCAAGTGAGTTTCGAAAGGGAACATCAGTACGGTGGACTCACCAACGTCCGCAGCCTGTATCATGCTCACGTCGTTCCCACCATCGCCAATGCAACACACTTGTTTCTTGGTGTACTGACGAATGAGACGTGCCACGTCTGCCTTTTGCGTAGGAGAACAGCGGCAGGCGACGACAGCGGATAGCTTTGTAGTAATTTCAATGAATTCGTTCTTGTACAAGTTCAGACAAAGCTATCACGGCCAATGTCAGATGAGTCAAAGGCACGGAAGAAAGTGCAATCGTACTTGTAGGGATTCGCCATCGATGACGAGACAACAGTCGAGCTTTGATTGCAAGAACTCGAGCTGGTCACGAACTTGTTCCGATGTTTTCACTAACAAGGCTGCTCAGCGCCAACAAGTTCGAAAGGAAGCAAAGGATGGACTCACGTTTCGCAACTTCATGGATGTACTGATTCCTTGCAACCAGTTTAGTCGAGATGGCGATACACCTCGCCGTCTCAATCTTGTCACCTGTCAGCATCCAAATCTTGATCCCAGCATTCCTCAACAACTCCAGTGACGACTTGACTTCATCCTGGAGTTTATCCTCGACGCCTGTCAGACCCAACAACTCCAGGTCCCTCTCCAAGTATTGTGAGACGACAGCCGCCATCGCTTCATTCCTTCCCTCGGTCTTGACGCTCGCTTCGTGATGTCGTTGTTTGAACGCTGCATAGTGTTGTGTGGTCAACCGCTTCCTAGCAACGACCAACGTCCTTAGGCCATCTCTTGCCATGTTTCCTGTCTCCTCCTCAAGCCAATCATTCTTTTGCACGATCCTCGCCATGACCACATCCGCGCCCTTCTGCAAAAATAGAATTTCACCAGTATGGACCTCCCGCACGACGATGCTCATACGTTTCGACTCAGAGGTGAACGGGAAAAGTTCGAGGATGTCGTAGTTGAGCGAAGAACCAGCGGGAGTTTGCAAGGTGATCGAAGTACGGTCCCGTGCAATGAGCGTCAGGCCGACTGATTCTGTCCACTTGACAATGGCAACTTCGTCAGGGGAAGACGCTTGGTAAGTTATGGTACCGTCGTCATTCGTTACGGGGGTTACCTGAGCAGTAAGACGATCAATGAAGACGTACGCGGGTGAGGAAAAATACATACATTATGACACAACGCGAGACTGAGAACTACATCTCGCAGTCTAGAGGACATATCTCTGCGACCACGAGTAGCAAGTTGTGCACCCGTTGCAATCGACCCAGATTTGGCACCTTGCGAGTCCACAGATCTCAGGATATATTTCCAACGACAAGAAAATAACGTGCCTTGTTCAGCTCCAAATGCCATAGCAAGTTGATGCGCAACTTCGTCCATCGAATCGTACCCATAAGATATCGTACCCATGTGTAGTTTCTTCATCTCCATTTCTAGTGCAATCTTAATCAATTATGCTCGCAGATGCGCAACGACAAAAACACCGACCGTTTTGCGTGAGTGTCCCAGTCTTGTCACTCAAAAGATATTCAATCCTTCCAAGTTCTTCTGGAAGCGTACTGGTACGGACGATCGTGCCCGGAATCTCGCTGTCCGACATGATTTGCTGTGCATACACAGTTTTACCCATGTCAAGATTTACGCGGAGACTTTTTGAAAGAAATTAGCAATGCTCGAGATCAAGAGGGGAAGCGAAGGAAGACGTGAAAGGACAGGGAAAAAACGCACCTGATAGGAATGATAGACGAGAAGAGAATCAAGAATCTAAACACATAGATATACCAGAGCCCGCGGAATCCATTCAACGCTACGAGTACCACGGAGAGCGCAAACGTGACCGCACAAAGGATCTAGAAAAAGCGCACCGTTAGCGTGGGTTTCTCAAGTAGCATACCAGTAAGGAAAAGCCGGACAGAGATATATAGTGCGTGAACACATTGAAATGGATCTCACCTTGGCGAGCCTGTTAATCTCCAAATCTAGCAGCCCGACTTTGGTCACCGGATGGCTTGTATTCATAACTGCCCTCGTCTCGCTCCCTGTGTACACCACGAACCCAATGGCAGACCCTGCTGCCAGTACAGTATTTGCCCAAAGCATGTTCTCTGCCGAAAGGGCTTCCATAGTCGGTGATGAACTCCCATGCGCATGTCCTGAATCAGTCCTCGGGTGGACCGTGATAGTACCGACAAAGTTGTGAATGTCCTTGATCGGTGAATCAGCGTAGACCTCTCCATCGAGCAGCATAATCTCCCGTTCACCCCCTTTCAAATTTTGCGTCATGCTGACGGCGACGCGGGCCTTCCAGTCTGTCTCACCATCGAGTTGGTCCGTACGTATGAAACATGTGCCAGAAGGATCGGATGTTCGGAGCAGAACCATATCAGTGGGTACACGATCGTTCTTCTCGAGGAGGACGAGATCGCCAATTTTGAGTGACGACGAGGGTACAGATCGCGTGTGTGGACCTGGATCCGGTTCAGTGTGCGATTGTTCCTGGAATTTGGGATCAGCGACATCGAACAGGGCCGCAGACTCGGGTGAACGGAATCCTGTGCGTTTGTGGGAGGCCGAAGGGGGAACCAGTATCAGGTATTTCTGGGAATTGGCCTCGCGATCTCGAAGATTGCGTTTGTAATCGTCGTATGCTTCTTTTCCCATTGTGACACATAGGACGAATGCCAGCGGTGCAACATACGTGATTATGAAACCTAGATGATATCGACATGAGGCACGTATAGAGGAAATGGTTGGTAGACGTACCAATCTTGAGTGCAGGGATGAACTGCGAAAGTGCGACGAGCAGGAAATAAAGATTGAAGAAGAATTTGAACTGTTCGTATAGAACAACCGGGAAGAAGGTGAATATATTGTACTTTTGGTTGCGAACGATGTTAGGAGGAAAGCGGGAGTGAAATTTCTCTGCCAAAGACAACAGAACAGTCACGTACGACCATCAGCTAATTGAATGAATGGAGAAAGCGATTACCCACCTGGGGGTCTGAACGGGATGGTTCGGGATTTGTCTTGCCCGCCCTTGCTCCCTACTCTGCTGAGTGGTGATGAACGCTGTAAGACGCCAGGAGATGAATACACACGTTAAAAACCATTCTACAAAACCCACAATCAAACAACGTACCCTGGACACTTGCGATCCCTCCAAACGCATCAGCCTCGTCGAGCCCTGTCCCTCACCGCCAATATCACCCTCGTCGTCGCCGTCAGGATCACCATCCGCACCCTCCTCGACGTGTCCTAACAACAACGTCGCCTCTTCGTCCGACTCGTCTGCATACTGCTCCCGCTGCTTTCCCTTGCCCTTGGCAGAACGTCCACTCCCGAACCCACGAGTCGTGCTGCGCGCTGCCGCAGCGCTCCTGCTGAGTACACCTTTATGCATGCTTGCTCTTCCTGGCGTTCGGTCGTCGTCTCCTTGTGAATTGGAATGATGCTGGTCGATGAGAGGAGCGTAGGCTGCGCGTGATGCTGACTTGGGTGCGATAGCGTGAAGCGGTATGTCAGGGATGGACATGTAACGGTTTGACAGCCTCTATTCGCAATTGTACTGCCCGCGACCCGTTAGACGCCCGTCCGTTCAGGTCAAAATTAAAGGCGCTCCTTTGGTTCGAAGGCAAGATTGAATACGACACCGTTCTAATACCTTTGTAGTGCTAGTAGCGTGTGTGATAGTGTTGTTGTGGCGCGGTAGACTCTTCTACTTCCAACTCAAACACCACGCTAGTCTTGCTAAGTACTGGATTCAATTATTAACTGTGAGAGATAAGTACGCCTTAGTATTAATCCACTCAGAACAGCCTGCCCTGATTCTGCGCGCGTAAAAAGGGGTCAAATCAGATCGGTCGGCGCCCTGCCATCACTCGTTCAGGCGATCCGAGTACAGTACTATCACCCAGGCAGATCCGGAACTGAGAGTGAGGTTGAAATGGGGATGAGTGCAGCGAAAAGGGTGCGCTTGTCGGACGTGAACATATACGAACTGGACTGCCAGGTGTTAGGCTGGTTGATCGTAATGGTTGAGAAAGACTACTATTGGTAGAGTGATACGTACTACTAGTGCCACTCCGAGTCTGAGTCCGAGCTTGAATTCTCCAACTTCAACACCGTCATATCTTCGGGTCCCGAGGACTTATCCAGACATCTGATCTCCTTGATCTGCATGCTGACCTTTTCCCAAATACCTCTGAGTCGGTAACTCCGGCAAGTCACGCCGGTTAGTGACGGAAAGTGCTCGAGTAAGAATCGCGCAACTCCCGCTACATTTGAACATTCACTGGCAATAGGCGAACCCGTGACCTCTAGCTGCTCGATAACCATGTTACGCATCCTTGATTCGTCCTCTGTCAACGATGGGATCGTCCTCGCGTCGACGCACAGCTTGAGATGACACAGCTTTTGGCACCGTGCAAGCAGAAGCAAGAGACCCCTCAGTGTCGGGAAGGGGGAAGATTCTCCCTCAGTGGTTACTTTGAATGTCTCCAGGTCAGGCCATCCTTGGACCAAATGTGCAAGTTCATCGTCGTTCAAAATAATCGGGTTGTTCAGGTGGACCTCGAATGCGTGAAGATTGAAGCCCAACAATGGAACTAGAACCTCGAAATGAACCGGCGACGTGTCACCCTCGCCGACGGGAAAGCCATGAAGTCTAGGCCGTAGCACACAAGCAGCTCTTTTTGTCACCATAGTAAACCGCCGCACGTTGCCCCTACTTTGGTGACAGCTACAAAGTTTAATCCGTCGCAGAGATTGCCGACGCGTAGGTGAATTGAGGGCAGTGAAGAATTCACGAAAAACCTCGGGTGAGGGATCCTCCAAAAACTCGAACGAGATATCTTCAAATGGTTGGTGGCGAGACTTCAAGTATGGGATGGTGGTGGAAAAGTCGTGGACACGAAGATGAAGGACGCGCACGTTTTCAAAAGGAGGGCAGTCTAGAGTGCCATACCCAGCGAGCCTTCTCAAATTGTCTGGATGGTGGTGGAGCAAGCGGGCAGAGAAAATTTTGATATCGCGCGATTTAGCAACGTGGAGAAAGGCCTCCTCACTGAGGGCATGGCAAGTCAGAGCTTCCAAGGTTGGGGAGCGACAGACGGCACAGGAGATTGCAGCTACCAGCGACGATGTATTCTCAGACGCATGGCGGAAGTGGAGGGACTTGAGGTTTGGACAGAAAGTGTGGTACCACTCAAGAAACCCGAGAACAGAGTTTCGGCTATCGTGCTCGTCTCCAGCAAGATGCACATCAAGATGACGAAGTGAAGGGCCGAGAAGCAAACGAATCAAGAGGAAATCTGCGTTTTCATCATGATTCCAATGGAGTTTGCGGAGATTAGGCAGTAGCAGTGTAGTACGGAACCACAAAGACTCCAGGATGTTGATGGATGGATCGTTATGTGTGTCCATGATCGTCAATTCCCGGACGCGAGGGGCATAGCGTAACACAATGTTCCATTCTTTTTCATTGAATAGAGGCTGTTTCCGGTGTTGAGCAAATCAGCGTTACACATGTTCTCGGTGGAAATCGTCTTACCAATGACTTATCATAACCGAGCTTGAAATCCAAACTTTTGTCGCGCGAGCATTGTATCAAGGGCTTTAGAGTGCGTAACTCAAACCAAAGTACATCAAGCGCAGGTTCAGAAAGGGTACGGCACGTTCTTGCAAGCGCTGCCAGTGCCCTTTGTCCAGCTCCCTGAATGCAATTTGGTGTTGTCGAGATCCTCGACTGGTCTCCTGTGCCAGTGTCTGCCACCAGATAATCCAGGACGTTGCTGCGTACTTCGGGAATCAACAAGGCACTGTGCATGATTTTTCGGTGTAGTTAGAGAGATTTTTGTCTTCCGGCGGATGAGATACGTATTATCCTTGGCCAAACGTCTTCGTATGACCAGAAAGTGTCCTTTTGATTTTGATATATAGCAGTTCTGATTTGGAGAGACTAGATTGAATGGTTCGCTGTAACGTAAGGAGCAAGCTCTTGGGAGGTAGCAACGAATTGCCTACAAGAGACTAGAAGCAAGCTGGGCCACTCAATACGTGCAGTGTGTTTGTGTAGTACGATCTCGCTAGCAAAGTACGACGAAAAGGGTTGCTGGATCTGCTGGCGGAGCAAAGCGGTGGCGAGCAAAGCGTGGAGGGCTTTCAAGGCTTGATGAGGACAAGCGAGTATCGATACGATTGCCTTTGAGGTCGGTTTATATGTAGGCCAAGTGTCGCTTGCTCGTGTTTGGTCCTAATGGAGAAATGTCAACTGGTAATTGCCGTTCGTTGAACGCTGTGGAGGGAGGCAGACTTACGGAGTATTATATTTCTGTTTAGATGTGTACACTCGAGGCCCAAATATCTCAAGTATGCATATCCTTTCAAGTAGGTTTCGTTACATGCATTCACAGACATGTATTGGTTTACGCGGTGTCCAGCGACGGAAAGTGGTCGACTCGGTTCGAGTAAGGATCGCGAGATGAGCCCGCTATCATTGACTGGCCGTTCAATAAGCGAGTCCACGAACTCCAAGCGTCCGTGTTACATATCTTTGATACTTCTGTCAACGACATTGCGCGTCAAACAGTGTATGGATTTACTCTGAACATCTCTAGGTGAGGCCACCCATCAAGTTGCACCAAACGAACAAGTTCATCGTCATTCAACGAAACCGAGTTTTGGACGTTGATGTCGAATATAGTATGAAGATTGAAGCCCAAACAATGGGCTCATTGACAGAATCTCGAGATTAACTTGCGACATAGTATTTCCTCCTAGGCTGTAGTTGGAAAGTTTAATCCGTCGCAGAGTTCGCCAACGTGCAGGTGAATTGAGGGTGGTAAAGAATTCATGGAAAACCATCCTCCTAGAATTCGAAGGACTCGGAGATATCTTCAAACGGTTTGGTGGCGAGACTTCAAGTATGGGATGATGGTAGAAAAGTATTTGAGACGAAGGTCAAGGACACGTAAGTTTTAACAAAATCAACAGACCGGGAAGTGGGAAGATCCCCACCTGGCGTATAGGCTCAACTTGAACTTGAAGGTCTCCAAGTCAGGCTACTTATCCTTGGACCAAGCGAGCAAGTTTATCGTTGTTCGGACTGAAGCCCAATGATGGGCACAGAACCTTGAACAGGACCAGATGGGCCAGTCCTCCAGATATTAGTATGACCGTTATCACAAGCTAGACCGAGAACTGAAACTGCTGAGTGGATCATTCATAAAGTTCACCGCATACCTCACACGGAAACAGCTATCATTGTTGGTGTGGCTACGCTCCGGTCGTCGCCCGTCTTCACTGCTCCTAGAGACCATCCGCATTTTGGATTGCCCACGAAATGAGCGCAATTTACTCATCACGAATTGGACGCTTGGCGCACAACATCCAACCTCCTGAGGAATTCGAAATCACTGCCCCGACCGTGACCAGACTCGGATGCCCATGCTTCCACTCTAGCCTCAGTGATGTATCCAACGCTCCAAGCGAGCACATCGACAACCCATCCCAGATTGCCCCATTAGTACACCCACGCTCCTCGATTCCTTGCTCGCTGCCCCTAGTATTACCTACAATACTTTTGCCCGTACTCGTCCAATGTCGGTAGAGTTATACGTACTACCACTCCGAGTCCGAGCTTGAACTCTCTAACTCCGTCTCATTATCTTCCGATCCCGAGGATTCATCCAGACTTCTGATCTCCTTGATGTGCATGTTGACCCTCTCCCAAATGCCCCTGAGTTGGTAAGTCCAGCCTGAGTCAGTCACGCCGGTTAGTGACGGAAAGTGCTCGAGTAAGAATCGTGCAACTCCTTCTACGCTTGAACGTTCACTGGAAATAGGTGAATCCGCGACCTGCAGCTGCTTGATAACCATGTTACACATCCTTGATTCGTCCTCTGTCAACGATGGGATCGTCCTCGCGTCGACGCGCAGCCTGAGATGACACAGCTTTTGGCACCGTGCAAGCAGAAGCAAGAGACCCCTCAGTGTCGGGAAGGGGGAAGATTGTCCCTCAGCGGTTACTTTGAACGTCTCCAGGTCAGGCCATCCTTGGACCAAATGTGCAAGTGCATCGTCGTTCAAAATAATCGGGTTGTTCAGGTGGACCTCGAATGCGTGAAGACTGAAGCCCAACAATGGGGCTAGAACCTCGAAGTGAATCGGCGACGTGTCACCCTCGCCGACAGGAAAGCCATGAAGTTTAACCCGTCGCAGAGATTGCCGACGCGTAGGTGAATTGAGGGCAGTGAAGAATTCACGGAAAACCTCGGGTGAGGAATTCTGTGAGAATTTGAACGAGATATCTTCAAATGGTTGGTGGTGAGACTTCAAGTATGGGATGATGGTGGAAATGTCGTGGACACGAAGGTGAAGGACGCGCACATTTTCAAAGGGACAGTCAGAAGTGCTATAACCAGTGAGCCTCTTCAGATTCAAGTTGTCTGGATGGTGATCGAGCAACCGGGTGGAGAGCTTTTTGAGATGGCGTGATTTGGTGAAGTGGAGAAAGGCCGCTTCACCGAGGGGATGGCAAGTCAGAGCTTCCAAGGTTGGGGAGCGACAGACGACACGGGAGATTGCAGCTACCAGTGACGAAGAGTCCTCAAACACATGACGGAAGTGGAGGGACTCGAGGTTTGGACAGAGTGTGTGGTAGCACTCAAGAAACCCGAAAACAGAGTTTTGGTTATCATCGTCTTTGCCTCTGGCAAGACGGACATCAAGGTGACGAAGTGAAGGACCGAGGAGCAGACGAATCAAGGGGAAATCTGCATGTTCGTAGTGATTCCAATGGAGTTTGCGGAGATTAGGCAGTAGCATTGTAGTATGAAACCACAAAGACTGCAAAATGTCGATTGATGAATTATCGAATTCTTCCATGACCGTCAATTGCCGAACACGAGGGGCATAGCGTGACACAATGTTCCATTCTTTTTTATTTAATGGAGGCTGTTTCCGGTGTTAAGTGAATCACCGTCACACACTGGCATGTTCTCAGTGGAAATTGTCTTACCAATGATCCATCATAATCGAAATCCAAACCTCCGTCGCGCGAGCATTGCAACAAGGGCTCGAGAGTGCGTAACTCGTACCAAAGTGCATCAAGCGCAGGTTCAGAAAGGGTACGGCACGTTCTCGCAAGCGCTGCCAATGCCCTTTGTCCAGCTCCCTGAATGCAATTCGGTGTTGTCGAGTTTTTTTTTCTTGACTGGTCTCCTGCGCCAGTGTCTGCCACTAGATAATCCAGGATGTTGCTGCGTACTTCGGGAATCAACAAGGCACTGTGCATGATTTTTTGGTGTGGCAAGGGAGAGTTTTGTCTTCTGGCGGGCGAGATACTACGTATTGTCCTTGACCAAACGTCTTCTTATGACCAGAAAGTGTCTTTTGATCTTGATACAGTAGTTCTGATTTGGAGAGACTAGATTGAACGATTCGCTGTAACGTGAGGAGCAAGCTCTTAGAAGGTAGCAACAACTGTCTTCCTACCTAGGGGTCTGCCTAGTACAGGAGACTGGCCCGGGGGGCAAGCTGGGCCACTTAACTTCACGTGCAGCGCGTACTACGTGTAACGATCTCGCTAGCAAAGTACGATGAAAAGGGTGGGTGTGCTAGGCCTGCTGGCGGAGCGAAGTGGTGGCGAGCGAAGTGTAAGGGCTCGTTCGCCTTCGAGGCTTGATGAAGACAAACGATTATCGATACGAGTTCTGCAGCGACAGCGTTGCCCTTCAAGTCGTAGGTGTTGATGGCTAGGAGTAACCTATCGCCCCCTATTGTACAGGCCGGTTCTACACAATTTGATATATCGGCATGAGGCCGAGTGTGGCTCTCGTATCATGATTTGGTCCTAATGGACAACAACCGGGCAACCAATATATGCCGTTCGAACGCTGCGGCGGGAGGCAGACTTATATAATTGACACGAGTGCGGTTCGCAAGAAACATACTTTAAGTTACAAAGTATTCCATTTCTGTTTATGTTGTAGTACGCTCGAGGCCCAAATATCTCAAGTTCAGCATATATATCCTTTACAGCAGACGCATTCGCAGATCCCCGTGCGCGCCTTCATCCGGGGCGTCAGTACTTGAACGTGGCGCGGACTCGACTCTCGTCGTCTGTATTCTGCCCTTTGGTACGTAACTACATCCTAATCCTGTCCTGCATGTCGTTTCACTTCGAAACTGCAAATCGCGCCGTTGGCTGCGACCGCACGCACGCAAGGTTGGTGCCAACGAAGTCGGCTCTTCCCGAGTAACATATGAGGTAGAGCGAGAAATGTAACAATGGGAATGGAGAGTAAAAGGCAGGAGGAGATAAAGGCGTGATTCGAAAGGATGGGAAGAACGCGTGGGTGACTTGATCGAGGGTGAAACGAGTGATGGTCGACGACGGTCATGTTAAGTGGCTTGAGCGAGGATATCAAGACTAGTACTGTCGTTGCGTTGGCAATGATGTTTGCGAAGTCCTACAGGAAACTCACACGTACTAATCCTCGTCATCCAATCCTGGTTCATTATCACTCGACTCCGACTTTTTGATTTCTTCAATGTGCGTGTTGACCTCATTCCACTGCCGCATGTATTGGTTTACGAGGGGTATGCCTGGGCATGCCCACGCGGTGTCCAGCGACGGAAAGTGCTTGAGTAAGAATCGCGAGATGCCTGCTATGACTGGCCATTCGATAGGCGAGTCCACGAGCTCCAACTTCTTAATGTCCGTGTTACATATCCTTGATTCTTCCTCTGTCAACGATGGGATTGTCCTCGCGTCAACACACATGGCCAGACGACAGAGCTTTGGGCATCGTGCAAGCAGAAGCAACAGACCCCTCAGCGTCGGAATGTGGGAAGATCTCCACTCAGTGTATGGATTTACTCTGAACGTCTCCAGGTTAGGCCATCCTTGGACCAAACGAACAAGTTCATCGTCGTTCAAAGAAACCGAGGTTTGCAGGTTGATGTCGAATATATGAAGATTGAAGCCCATCAATGGGCTCAGAATCTCGAAGTTAACCTGCGAGGTATTACTTTTCCATCGGTTGGGGTCATAAAGTTTAATCCGTCGCAGAGCTAACCGGCGTATAGGTGAATTGAGGGCCGCGAAAAATTCACGGAAAACCTCGGGTGAGGAATCCTCCCAGAATTCGAAGGAGATATCTTCAAACGGTTGGCGGCGAGACTTCAAGTATGGGATGATGATGGAAAAGTATGTGAGACGAAGGTCAAGGACGCGTAAGTTTTCAAAAGGGGGACAGTCAGGAGTGCTATAGCCAGCGAGCCTCCTCAGATCGTCTGGATGGTGGTCGAGTAACCGGGTGGAGAGCTTTTTAAGATAGCGTGATTTGGTGAAGTAGAGAAAGGCCGCTTCACCGAGGGCATGGCAAGTCAGAGCTTCCAAGGTTGGGGAGCGACAGACGGCGCGGGAGATTGCAGCCACCAGCGACGAAGAGCCCTCAAATGCAGGGCGGAAGTGGAGGGACTCGAGGTTTGGACAGAGAGTGTGGTACCACTCGAGAAACCCGAGAACAGCGGGTTTTTCTCCCCTGCCAAGCTGAACATCCAAGCAAGTGAGTGAAGGGCTGAGGACCAAACGAATCAAGGGGAAAGCTTCTGCGTGTTCGTCATGATCCCAATGGAGTTTGCGGAGATTAGGCAGTAGCAACGTAGTACGGAACCACAAAGACTCTAAAATCTTGATTGAGAGTTCGTCGAATCTAAAGACCGTCAATTCCCGGATGCGAGGGGCATACCGTAACACAATGTTCCATTCCTCTTCATTGAATGGGGGCTAATTCTATGTTCAGTGTGCACTTATTCTCAATGAAATTTGTCTTACCAATGATCCATCGTCATCCGAACCTTCGTCGCGCGAGCATTGTAACAAGGGCTTTAGACCGTGTAACTTGTACCAAAGTGCGTCGAGCGCAGGTTCAGAAAGGGCACGGCACGTTCTTGCAAGCGCTGCCAGTGCCCGCTCAGGTCCAGCTCCCCGAGTGTAATTAGGGGTCGAAATTTTTGACCGGTCTACATCTGCCACCAGATAATCCAAGATGTAGCTGCGTACTTGGGGAATCCACAAGGCATTGTGCATGTTTTCGGCGTGAATGTGAGTTTTGTCACTTCCGGTGGATGAAATATTGTTCTTGCCAGCTGAACGTAAATGTCCTGGGGCTGCCTGAGTCCGAGGAGGCTCTGAAAGTTCGAAGCCAACTTTCACTACTGAGCAATCCTCGAGGGCTCACTTCAAACCGAAATATTGACTACCAGTTCAATGTTCAGCACTCATGAACTTGGAGGCGGCAGTGCATCTAGTGTTGTTGGCAGACTCCTGCCAACCTGCCAAATGGCAATTGCCAGGGTGGCAATTGCCGGGCAGGACACAACCACTCTGGCAGAATACGGCAGAACAGCGGAGTGTCATGTTGTTCAGAACTGTCATGTTAGACAGACGGAATGAATATTTTTTTAATCGTTCGCAATGAGCACCAACTTGAGAAACCCGGCAGGAAGGCCTCCCTCCAAAATACTTGCTGAT
>JBBPNX010000556.1:0-17349 GCA_038091155.1 Harrya chromipes | reverse complement strand
ATCGCGCAGGTAGTCGCGACCCGGGGTGATCAACGACGGGTTCGAAGTGTTGGCACCGCGTCCGTTGTTCTTGTCGCCGGCAAAATCGATGATGACGACGGTGGCGGCATCAGCGATGGCGAGCAGCTCGAGGGTTCCGTTGGGCAGGAACGTGCAGGAAAGACCGAGAGGACGGCCCTCGTTGCGCTCGAGGAGAGTAGCTAAATCCGCGTGGTCTTCGTTCAAGGCGGGCATCTTGATAAAGACGACGTCCAGTCTCCCGTCGGTGCCAGAGTCGATGAGATTCTGGTATATAACGCGATTACTAGGGGAGAGCATCGAGAATGATTCGAGAGGATTTCTTAGAAGTGATGGGAAGAGCAAAGGTGCGAGGAATGGCGATTCGACGCGTGAACACCCAGATTCACATCGATGCGGGGGACAAAATCAAAACTCGTACATAAATATTAAATATCCAATCTACATATGAAGCAGTCTACATAGCTAATATCCTCCGCGTCACAGAGTTTGGGTTGAAACTCGATAAGAGATGAGGCCGGATTCTATAGAAACGAACCAACTCTACCCCCAATGACATCGCTGCCGTTTATCCAGTTCCCTTCACCGAGAGATGCTGCCAACTTGCCTACCAAGGTTTGGGAAGACGCTTTGCCAAAGAGGAATCTACGACTAGAGCAGACCACCATGCTTTCCTTACAACGCGTCAACATGACGTTGGTGCGACGCCAGCTTTTCAGGAACCCCGGCGCGTGCGAGCGAACCACAGACACGATGATATGATCATCTTCGTTTCCTAGAATCAAAGTCATTTCGTGTCGACGACACTTATTCTCGGACAACGAACCCTGAAATGAATCGACATTGAATACCTTGTCCTCGAAGGCCAACCGTTCCGATTTGAGGAGCTTTTCGATGTGAGACCTCTGGGCATCATACGGGGTAATGATACGGAACGACATCCTCTTCGACTCATAAAACCGAGCAAGCTTTATGACCACACGGGCTTCCTCATCATTCTTGTTACGAACGTCAGAAAACATTGAAAGGTATGAAAAAAAGTCGATCGCCTCACAACCCAACTGTGACCTGATTTCGCTTCTCGACCTTTGCTCACATCGACAAATCGGCATGGGTTGGGAGTACTGGATCGATGTCTTGTTCGAAGTTTGCCGTCATACACATTTCGTGAAATGAAATGGCCAATTACAGGGGGCATGCGATCTTGATATTCACATCAGCGCACAAGGTGGAGGAAGCCAACGGAGGTTACAAACATTGTGTGTCAAGGAACGACGCTCGTTCCCGGAGATGCAAAAATTCGAAAACACTGCCAAGTTCTGGTATATCTTCTTGACCATAGGGCGGCACTGAGAGAAAAGTCAGCTACGGCATGTCTGCGAATGGGGGGAAATGACATTGTTTATCATCACCGACAAAGACGAGCTTCGAGAGTGTTGAGTGGAAGCGGTGGAGGATAGGAAGGATATCTCCGGATTCAATTTGGCTAGCCTCATCTAGAATTATTGTTTCCACTGGAGCGACGCGTAGAAATACACCGGCACAGGGATTGGAAAACATGCTGAGAGTGCAGAGGATGACTCTACAGTCAAGCAGTAGCCTGCGTGCGTCATGGTCAAACGATGGGAATCTATCCGATCGAATGAGGAGTGGTTCCAATTTTCCTTTTTCATATAGATGTTCGTGCCTAGAATGATTCAGAAAGCGAGTCCATGCAAAGCAGGACGACGCACCAATCAAAATGAAAATCCCTGGATACAAGCAGTCTGAAATCATAGAATTTGTGTTTGATGAACTTTTCGGCGATATTCTTGACCGCGACGTTTGATTGAGCAGCAATCCAAATATGCCGATGAGATTTGGCGTCGTGCTGGCTTATGACAGAGGCTGCGATGACTGTCGTTTTCCCCGTACCAGGAGGTCCTTGGATCATGACAATACGATCATCATCCTTGCCCGACAATATCCTCTCAACAGCTGCATATTGCGAGGAATTGAGGGAACCAGGGAATTGTATATGGCGCGCCTCCAACGGCCCGTTGAATTCGGGCCACACCGGTTGTTCCTTGGGGAGCCATAAGGCACGGAAGAATGGATTTGGACGAATGTTGGCCTTGCCCTGCAGAGCCTCGAGTATGACGTCTTGACGGCTGGATTCGGCGCAAGTGGGGTTCTCCTTGCCGATGGTTTTCACACAAACAATCTTGCCGCCTCGAGCAGATCCATTGATTTTGATGTGGGCACTTCGTCCATCAACCTTGCGGGCTCGGCCAGTCACTTGGCTCGTAGCTTCTTTACCCTCTATTTCGATCTGGATGACCTTTGCAACATCTAAGTTGAGCTACACGTATCGGATGGGATATCACGAACCTGATTTTGGGACTTTCTGATGCGAGTTGAGAAGCGACTACACTCGAGATTAAGAGTACCTTTTTTCACAGAGAATTGATTTGCGACATCGTTTGTGACAACTGTCGGCTTCAGGGCATCCAAACGGTCTGCATGACGAGAAATGTTCGCCAAGGCGGCCATATGCTATTTTTGTCGCGTTAAAACGATACGATGTATATGGATCGAACCCCATACCGCTGTCGGGAATGTCTTTGTATCGACCCTCGCAAGAGACGCAAAACGCGGAGACATGTCAGGAAAGGTCGACGCTCGACAGGCCGCCCAAGCTTCCAATGCCACTTTGGCTGTGAGGTCAACCGATGAGGTATCTGAGGCGCTGAAAAACGACGATTGCACGTTCTTCTTGTTGAGCCTCCGCTGTCCACCCATGGCATTCATCAACGCTTCTAGAGAGTCCCTGCCATCGGTGGTCACGGACAACATGTCCACCGCATCGCTGATGCGTATGGAGAGGTCCAAAAACAAGGCGACTGCCAGTCGATTCATCTTGAACGCATGTTTCTGGAGCTCGCCGTTGAGAAGAAGGCGGTCTTGGATGAGAGTCTCGCTAGCCCTGATGCGTCGTTGCTTGTTCTTGTTCTGTGACTGAGAGCCGTGGCGCGGCGACATGTCCACTACCAGAGTTCGCTCGAGCGTGGAGAAAGCTATGGAGGAGAGTTGGCACTTTTCGCCATATGTGGCGGCGACGCCGAGAACGGTGCCTGCGGTGTCCAACAAAGGTTGGAGGAGCTGCATGCTCACAGCATCGTCGCCGCATTTGACGACCGTGATGGTAGTGACATCGTTGAGGAATAGATTCTGAGGGATTGTCACCGACATGTTGGCGAGGAATGAATGGGGGAGGCGTACGGTACAGACGTCTTTAATTGCGGTCAAAGAGGCCAGGCGTTCTGCCTAGGCGAGGCCTCAATAGAGAAGGGAAACTGGAAACGACTCAAGGCATCTATTTCGGCACGCAGCGAGGACGAGGACCCGGACCGAGGTGTGAACACAAGGGTGAGAGAGGGGAGGACCACCCTCATACACATGTACGGCAATCACTTTTGTTGCCAATGGCCGTTACCCTGATCAGTCGTAAATCCAGTCAAGCTCATCTCAAGTTGGAGCTCGCAGAGGTCAACACCATCGATCCCGTAAGCTTCTGGATACCAAAATCTCACCCCTCCTCTCTTAGTTCTGGCACATCAACGACAAGGCGTTCGCCTCCCTTAAATCATCGTTGGTCCAAGGGTGCAGAAGAACTTTGCAACATGGCTACAAAGTCAAGAGAAACTGATGTACGCTGGCGTTCTGCTGGAACACACTCGGTGCCGCAAAACCAACGCAAGATGTTGGACGAATGTATGAATTCGTCCGAGACACGTTGGACCCATCCCACCGTCGTACAGTTTCAAGGAAGGTGCCTATTTTTACACCTTGGTGCATCTCCGAGGACTTGCCACGTGTATTTCTCATGCACCCACTTTCCGCCACCCATCTCGTGCCCAACACTTCGAGCGGACATGGCCAGCGCGACGGATGCATTCCGATTGCACACCGATTCGATCGTCAAGTAAGCACTTGTCCGTCCGTTGATAAGACGTTGGCTGAATAATTTGGACAGCGTCCTCCGTAGGTGTCAGAGCTCACAAGGGTGTTGTCCCCGGGCGGGTTCGTCCTCTGGCGATCGGTGGCGAGACAGTCTTGGTACCAAGAAGTGTGAGAGACCTTGTGATCAGCGTTGGTGGAGGGTTGGGCTGACGCTGGGTGTGACAGGTTCAGGAGGCAGGGGCCCATCAGCAATTCGTCATCGGCCTTAGCCGACACTTAACCACACTTACCACACTCAGGCTGATACGGCGACTCACCACACTTACACGGCGGACTTGACCTACTTTGATCACTTTCGACACTTTTTCTCAGCGAGAAAGAGCGCCAAGTCCAGCTAAGGCGGACGACGAATTGCTGATGGCACGGATTTGAGGTGTCGCCGATTAGCATATGAAAAGCGCCGGAGACGGCGTCGGACATGTGCGGCTTTCTTGTTTATTTGCATGTCGAAAACGCTGACGCGCGTGATATAGGTACGCATCGTTTTCGTTCTTTCTCTTCGTCTCAAGCCAAACGTAAATCGCGGAGGAACCTTACTGTAACCTTCAGGTTCCGCCTCCCCCCCGTCAAAACCCCTCGCGCATTCCCGTTTCCTCACCGATTCCACGTTCCCCATCCGTCAACTCGTCTGTCGCTCCAGCCAGTACTCCTTCCACATCGCCCACGGTTGGGCTGCTCGGCGCATCTCTTTCGGAATCACGGCGACAAACGGAAGCCTGTTCGGTCCGGTTGAAAACCGACGCAACCACGTCATGTCACGGTTTTGCAACTTAGCTGATTCGGAGGCGTTGGCACTGCGCCCTTTGTTCTTCGCCGGAAAAATCGATAATGACGACGGCGGTGGCGTCGGCGATAGCGAGGAGCTCGAGGGTTCCATTGGGCAGGAACGTGCAGGAAAGACCGAGAGGACGGCCCTCGTTGCGCTCGAGAAGAGTGGCTAAATCTGCGTGATCTTCTAAGAGCAAAGGTGCGAGGAATGGCGATTCAACGCGCGGCCCACCCAGATTCATATCGATTCGGAGCCCCAAGCATGCCACTGGGGACCGGGGACCCTTTGCCCAGGTCGAGAGCTGCGACAAAGTCACCAACTTGTACATACATAAATATCCAATCTACATGTTAGGCGGTCCACGTAGCAGGCGTCGACCACCGCGTCACAGAATTCGAGTTGAAACTCGACAAGAGATGAGGTTGGATTCTACAGAAACGAACCAACTCTACCCCCAATGATATCGCTGCCATTTATCCAGTTCTCTTCACGGAAAGATGCTGCCAACTTGCCTACCAAGGTTTGGGACGCTTCAACAAAGAGGAAACTACGACTAGAGCAGATCACCATGCTTTCTTTACAACGCGTCAACATGACGTTGGTGCGACGCCAGCTGTTCAGGAACCCCGGCGCGTGCGTGCGAACCACAGACACGATGATATGATCATCTTCGTTTCCTAGGGATCAAAGTCATTCCGTGTCGACGACACTAATTCTCGCAGAACGAACCTTGGAATGAATCGACATTGAACACCTTGTCCTCGAAGGTCAACTGTTCCAACTCGAGGAGCTTTTCGATGTGAGACCTCTGGGCATCATACGGGGTAATGATACGGAACGACATTCTCTTCGACTCATAAAACCGAGCAAGCTTTATGACCACACGGGCTTCCTCATCATTCTTGTTACGAACGTCAGATAACATTGAAAGGTATGAAAAAAAGTCGATCGCCTCACAACCCAACTGTGACCTGATTGCGCTTCTCGACCTTTGCTCACATCGACAAATCGGCATGGTTTGAGAGTACTGAACTGATGTCTTGTTTGAAGCTTGCCGTCATACACATTTCGTGAAATGAAATGACCAATCACATGGGGCATGCGATCTTGATATTCACATCAGCGCACAAGGTGGAGGAAGCCAACGGAGGCTACAAACATTGTGTGTCAAGGAACGACGCTCGCTCCCGGAGATGCGAAAATTCGAAAACACTACGAAGTTCTGGTATATCTTCTTGGCCGTAGGGCGGCACTGAGAGAAAAGTCAGCTACGGTATGTGTGCGAACGAGGGAAAATGACATTGTTTGTCATCACCGATAAAGACAAGCTTCGAGAGTGTTGAGTGGAAGCGGTGGAGGATAGGAAGGATGTCTCCGGATTCAATTTGGCTAGCCTCGTCTAGAATTATTGTTTCCACTGGAGCGACGCGTAGAAATACACCGGCGCAGGG
Organism: Harrya chromipes; assembly: GCA_038091155.1. Taxonomy (NCBI): domain Eukaryota; kingdom Fungi; phylum Basidiomycota; class Agaricomycetes; order Boletales; family Boletaceae; genus Harrya; species Harrya chromipes. The sequence continues at coordinate 11,109 of JBBPNX010000556.1, read as the reverse complement.
ATTGGAAAACATGCTGAGAGTGCAGAGGATGACTCTACAGTCAAGCAGTAGCCTGCGTGCGTCATGGTCAAACGATGGGAATCTATCCGATCGAATGAGGAGTGGTTCCAATTTTTCATACAGATGTTCGTGCCTAGGATGATTCAGAAAGTAGGACCACTCAAAGCAAGACGACGCACCAATCAAAATGAAAATCCTTGGATACAAGCAGTCTGAAATCGTAGAATTCGTGTTTGATGAACTTTTCGGCAATATTCTTGACTGCGACGTTTGATTGAGCAGCAATCCAAATATGCCGATGAGATTTGGCGTCGTGTTGGCTTATGACAGAGGCTGCGATGACTGTCGTTTTCCCCGTACCAGGAGGTCCTTGGATCATGACAATACGATCATCATCCTTGTCCGACAGCACCCTCTCAACAGCTGCATGTTGCAAGGGATTGAGGGGACAGGGGAATTGTACACGGCGCGCCTCCAACCGTCCCTTGAATTCGGGCCACACCGGTTGTTCCTTGGGGAGCCATAAGGCACGAAAGAAGGGATTTGAAAGAATGTTGGCCTTGCCCTGCAGAGCCTCGAGTATGACGTCTTGACGGCTGGATTCGGCGCAAGTGGGGTTCTCCTTGCCGATGGTTTTCACACAAACAATCTTGCCGCCTCGAGCAGATCCATTAATTTCGATGTGGGCACTTCGTCCATCAACCCTGCGGGCTCGGCCAGTCACTTGGCTCGTAGCTTCTTTACCCTCTATTTCGATCTGGATGACCTTTGCAACATCTAAGTTGAGCTACACGTATCGGGTGGGATGTCACGAACCTGATTTTGGGACTTTCTGATGCGGGTTGAGAAGCGACTACACTGGAGGTCAAGAGTATCTTTTGTCACAGCGAATTGATCTTTGACATCGTTTTTGACAACTGTCGGCTTCAGGGCATCCAAACGGTCTGCATGACGAGAAATGCCCGCCAAGGCGGCCATATGCTATTTTTGTCGCGCGTTAAAATGATATGATATATATAGATCGAACCCCATACCGCTGTCGGGAATGTCTTTGTATTGACCCTCGCAAGAGGTGCAAAACGAGGAGACATGTCAGGAAAGGTCGACGCTCGACAGGCCGCCCAAGCTTCCAATGCCACTTTGGCTGTGAGGTCAACCGATGAGGTATCTGGGGCGCTGAAAAGCAACGATTGCACGTTCTTCTTGTTGAGCCTCCACTCTCCACCCATGGCATTCATCAACGCTTCTAGAGAGTCCCTGCCATCGGTGGTCACGGACAACATGTCCACCGCATCGCTGATGCGTATGGAGAGGTCCAAAAACAAGGCGACTGCCAGTCGATCCATCTTGAACGCATGTTTCTGGAGCTCGCCGTTGAGAAGAAGGCGATCTTGGATGAGATTCTTGCTGGCCCTGATACGTCGTTGCTTGTTCTTGTTCTGTGACTGAGAGCCGTGGCGCGGCGACATGTTCACCACCAGAGTTCGCTCGAGCGTGGAGAAAGCTATGGAGGAGAGTTGGCACTTTTCGCCATATGTGGCGGCGACGCCGAGAACGGTGTCTGCGGTGTCCAACAAAGGTTGGAGGAGCTGCATGCTCACAGCATCGTCGCCGCATTTGACGACTGTGATGGCAGTAGCATCGTTGAGGAATAGATTCTGGGGGATCGTCACCGACATGTTGGCGAGGGATGAATGGGAGAGGCGTACGGTTAGAACAGACACATTGACAAGCACTGCCTTCTTTATTTAATTGCGGTCAAGGAGGCCAGGGTTCCACCAAGGCGAGGCCTCGATGGAATCTCAAGCAAGTACTGGAAATGAGTCGCCGTCCGAGTATGATCGGATTACATACAGTGAAAGTCGGAGATAATAAACGGCACATGACCGAATCTAGTCAAGGTCATCTCGAGCCTTTCTTTCCCTCGAGTATGACGACTTTCGCGCTGTTCGGAGAGGGTCAACACCATCGATCCCGTCAGCTTCTGGATAACAAAATCTCACCCCTTCTCTCTTCTATCGAGTACCAGTTCTGGCACATCAGCGACAAGGCGTTCGCGAAAGCGTTTTACATGAACGGGTACAGCAGCTTGGCAATTCGCCTGTCAAATAAACTTTGGTCGCGCAGGCGTGTTCAAGGATGCAGAAGAACTTTGCAACGTGGCTACGAAGGTGTCAAGATATGAAAAGAGAAACCGATGCCTATGCTTCTAAACCTGCTCGTCGTGGCGCTCCTTAAACCGCCAGCGTTCTGCTGGAACGCACTCGATGTGGCGCAAAACCAACGCAAGGCGTTGGCCGCAGGCAATGTCTATGAACTCGTCCGAGACACGTTGGACCCCCCATCGTTGTACAGCCTCAATGAAGGCACCTATTTTTACCCCTTGGTGCGTCTCCGAGGATTTGTCGTCACGTGCATGCACCCTATATCTCACTGGCCACTACACACCCATCTCGTGTGTCTTGCCTATCTGATCCGGGCAGGGTTTGACACACTTCCAGTGGACAAGGCCAACGCGACGGATGCATTCCGGTTGCACACCGATTCGATCGTCAAGTAAGCACTTGTCCGTCCGTTGATAAGACGTTGGCTGAATAATTTGGACAGCGTCCTCTGTAGGTGTCAGAGCTCGCAAGTCCGGGTGGGTTCGTCCTCTGGCGATCGGCGGCGAGACAGTCTTGGTACCAGGAAGTGTGAGAGACCCTGTGATCAGCGTTGGTAGAGGGTTGGGCTGACGCTGGGTATGACAGGTTCAGGGGCCACAGATTTGAGGTGTCGTCGGTTAGCATATGAAAAGGACCGGGGACGGCGTCGGACATGGTAAACATGTGTGGGTTTCTTGTTTGTTTGCATGTCGAAAAACGCTGACGCGCGTGATATAGGTACGCATCGTTTTCGTTCTTTCTCTTCGTCTCAAGCCAAACGTAAATCGCGGAGGAACCTTCTTGTAACCTTCAGGTTCCTGCCTCCCCCGTCAAAACCCTCGCGCAATCCATCCGTCATGATGTTTAGCCACGAATGACCTTGTCCGCAGCGCTCCTCGCGCATTCCCGTTTCTTCACCGATTCCACTTTCCCCGACGGTGAGCTCGTCTGTCGCTCCAGCCAGTACTCCTTCCACATCACCCACGGCTGGGCTGCTCGGCGCATCTCTTTCGGAAACACGGCGACCAACGGAAGTCTAACAGAAGTCTGTTCAGTCCGGTCGAAACCCGACGTTAAGAGGAAGTGCCAGCTCCGGGCGTGCCTTTCAGCTGGCTTGATCACGGTCCGTGAACCGTGAAGCGCTCGGCTATCCATCCCTCCGATCTGTCACTGCTACATATCCGTCGGCTTCCAACATTTTCTACTGCTCTTTTGATGTTCATTCCGAAGGCGGGCTTCAAGATTCAACTCAATGTCCATTCGAGCTGATAACTCATTCGTTTGCCCTCATTATCTCTGTTCCACTAATCCCATATCTTGTATATCACCATGTCTCGGAGCTCCATCTTCGTTCGTTTTTAGTTGTGTCGTGATCGTTCGCCGTTCTCTTTGTCACGAAATTGCCACACCACTTTCCTTTGAGCTTCGTCTTTTCTACTCTCCACCCCTGGCCTACCCATTTGCAGTCAATCAGCGCCACCCTCTCTGCGTTCCTTCGAATAATATTATTCTCAAAGGTATACTTCCCGATTCTAACTTTCTATGACTTATATTGATTGCGTCCTTTGAAGGATTGCATTCTCCCGCTGTACTATCCCGCTTCTTGCGCAGTCTTGTCGCCTGCTAATCGACGTCTTTCCGATCCCGACGCTCCCTACCTTTTCGGTCTCGCCTATTATCAATCTTTCGACTCTCTGATTCGACTGCTAATGGGCGGCCCACTGGGGAGAGCTCCTTGTGTATCTATCCCCTGCCGTTTGTCCTTCCTATCTTTCTGAGCAATGCCTCACTCTAGGATATCTCTCAACTCAGACTCTATCCTGAGCCTATCCACTCGTACCCGCTCAACACTCCTTCACATTTTCATCCCTGCTCTCACGCACTGTAACCACGATTCATCATGTCTATATCATTGTTGCATCACATTCGTTCTCTGTACACTCGCATTGCTGAATTCTTCTCTCATTTCACTGCTCTTCCTTCATTCTCCTTTGTACACCATACCTAGTCATCGTTGATCATTCTCGGTCGTGGGCGAACGTGGAAGTATCAATACATGCTGTCGTTGTAAATTTATACTGTCAATGGTATCCTTTGCACATCAGTTTGTAGATGAAGAAAGAAGTTCGCAGAACCTAGGATGTTCCCAGGTTAAATTGTTGTGATCAAACATGTACATGAGGAGGTCAAGTTGACCTTGTATGATAAGAATCCTCTGAACCACAGAACTTTGGATTTTATTCTTTTTTATTTTTATTTTGGATCCTCCACAATTTTCTACATGATATAGGAAGGTACACAAATGTGTATGGTGCAAGATGAAAAACACAAAACACAAGCACAATCTAATCAGTGGGTACATTCCAAGCCTAAAGGCTTTGTTCACAGCAAGAAAGCAAATTGACAGTATGACATGCAAGAGCAGAAAGGCAGAAAAGACATCAAAGAACAAAGATATCACAATGCATTAGGGGGAGGGGAGAGAAAGAGAAAACTTGAAGCTTCTAAACAATGTGTGTGGCCTCCAAATCACCCACCTCAATCCAAGGCAAATCCCCATAACAATCATGCTTCAGCTGTCCAACAAGGGACTTGTCAGGACCAGCATACTTTTCAATGTATACCTTGCTGGTGAAGATCACCATCCCCCTCTTGCACCTACTGAGCATGACATTCATACGCCTCTGGTCTGAAAGGAACCCAAGGTCCCTGGATCTGACAAGAGAGATGATGATATAGTCCTCCTCATTTCCTATTTCCATCTTGAGTATTCAATGTAATTCATTACTCCACAAATGGACTTACCTTGGAAGGAATCCACATTGAAACATTTATCCCCCCACTCTAGCTCAGCCTTCTTTAGCTCTTCTTCAATCAGGGACCTCTGAGCATCATAGGGAGTAATGATCCTAAAGTTCCTTCCCTCAGCTTGGAAAAGAGAGGCAAGCTTGATGATAGCTTTGCACTCCTCCAGATTCTGAAATTGGAGTGGAGGTGAGCCAACTTGAACATAGAATCAAATAATCATAGATGATGCATTTACCTTCCAACTTTTTGCTTGTGACACCTGCTGGCCTGGTACATTCACAAAGTGACAGAGAGGTGACTTTTCATTGGCTAAAGAGTGCTCATCAGAGGACTGAAGGAGAGGATCCTGATTCTGATCCTGGGAGGGATAGATAGTCTGGGCAATGAAATCACCAATTTGAGGTGGCATCCGATCTAGAGCCAGATGAATTCTAAGACAACAAAATTTTACAAGGAAACATACACTGAGTGTCAAGAAAGATGAAAGGATTTTTACCAGTGGAAGAATCATACTTGATGAGGTGGTCAACCTCAAAAACACTTTGAAGATCCTGGATATCATCATAGCCATGTGGTGGTACTACACAATTCTTGAGAATAGAATGAAGGCAGAGAGGACAAGACTTACACTGCATATTGTCACCAATGAAGATGGCCTTTCTGATGGTGGGGAAGCTAGAGAAGAGAGGAATATAATCCCCAATCTCAATTTGGGAGGCCTCATCAATGACAACAGTATGAAGAGGTGCCATTTTGAAGGCACCCCCCCATCTCAACACATCACTAGAGAGCATGCTCAGAGTACAAAGTACAACTGGACATCCACTCAATTCAGAAAGCCTCCCTTTGAACTCACTACTAGTGATAGTATGAGCTCTGAGGGTGGTATATAGATGCTCATGCCTAGTAGAAAAGACAATGAGAAAAGTAAGTCAAGCACAAATGACTCACCAATGGGCATAGAAGTCATCAGAAACTAGAAGTCTCCAATCAGTCAGGCTAAAATTGGCCAGCTTCTCTGCAATATTCTTGACAGCTACATTGGACTGAGCTATAAGCCAGATTCCAGATCTCCTAGCAGAAAGAGCAGTCAAGACATAGGAGGCAATGACAGTTGTCTTTCCTGTCCCAGGAGGACCTTGGATGATGGTGACTCTGGAAGAATCAGTCTGGTCAAGCATACACCTGATTGCTTTCTTCTGGGAGTTATTGAGAGGACGAGGGATCTTGTCAGGGTTGAGCTTGGCAGGAGGTTGAGCTTGCTGAGACCAATCAGCTGGCCACATGAAATCCTGTTCAGGATTGAGGTACATCCTATGAAGCCATGGGTTGAAGTCAGAATCCTCAGCAATGATCTTTCCCTGAAGAACCAAGAGGATGATCTGGGCTCTCTTGACCTCAGCAGCAGTGGGATCCTCCTTTCCCATGAGGGTGATGGTGCCCACATGCTTTCCAGATAAGAAACCATTGGTCTCCAACTGAGCATTGCTACCAGTGGCAGCGGCAACATGCGCAGAAAGACTGTAATCACCAATCCCAGAGTGGGCGGAGACTTTTATAGAAACTCGCTATACGTCCAGTTCAAGTACCTCGAACAAAAGCAGTGCGGTAAACTCACTTGGTTTTTGCCCTTACGGATCCTGGTCTGATAACGATCAGGTGTAACGCGAAGTTGCTTTTTCGCTACGTCAAAAGACGTGGAGTAAGCTCTTGAGACCTCCGTGGGCTTCATTTGATCTCGTTGAAACGAGTCGGCCGCGGTCTTCGCCAGAAAGCGCAGGACCTGCAACCAAAATTCAGTCTAACGCGAAAAAAACGAAAGAAGACAGCGAACGGCATCGGGAAGTCTAGTGGTATCAATAGGCGGCACTTGTGCGAGCCTCTCCTCCATCGAATTCAGCTGAGCAACATAATGAGCAGCCCAGGCGCGCTGGGCGAGAGGCGTCGTGACGAGGGTACCAGCGGCGTCGCTGGGTTTGTCGCAGATGAAGGTGTCGAACGCGCGAATAATATTTCCTTCTTTGAGCTGGTGCTGGGTTTCGCCGACAGCGAGTTTGATCGTAGCGCGCGGCGCGCGGTTCAAGGGCGAACCCGCGGACTGAAGGTCGATCGCCTGCTTAATTCGGAGATCGTGGCCCTGCCACAGCGCAAGGGCCAGTGGACCCATGTCGAACGCATACAGGAACCCTGCGTCGCGACCCAAGACGTGATCGCGCAGGTAGTCGCGACCCGGGGTGATCAACGACGGGTTCGAAGTGTTGGCACCGCGTCCGTTGTTCTTGTCGCCGGCAAAATTGATGATGACGACGGTGGTGGCATCAGCGATGGCGAGCAGCTCGAGGGTTCCGTTTGGCAGGAACGTGCAGGAAAGACCGAGGGGACGGCCCTCGTTGCGCTCGAGGAGAGTGGCTAAATCCGCGTGGTCTTCGTTTAAGGCGGGCATCTTGATAAAGACGACGTCCAGTCTCCCGTCGGTGCCAGAGTCGATGAGATTCTGGTATATAACGCGATTACTAGGGGAGAGCATCGGGAATGATTCGAGAGGATTTCTTTGAAGTGATGGGAAGAGTAAAGGTGCGAAGAATGGCGGTTCGACGCGTGCCAGTGGCTCACCCAGATTCATATCGATGCGGAGACTTCGAATTCCACCAAGTTCCGCCCTACCACAGCCTCGGGTCTAGACTTTCTTTATTCTCCGTTGCCGTTCCCAAGCGTGCCACCGAGACCCCTTGCCCAGGGCCGCGACAAAGTCACCTGAACTCGTACATAAATATCCAATCTACATATTTGGCAGTGTACATAGCTAACGTCCTCCCCGTCACAGAATTCGAGTTGAAACTCGGCAAGAGATGAGGTTGGATTCTACAGAAACGAACCAACTCTACCCCCAATGACATCGCTGCCGTTTATCCAGTTTCCTTCACCGAGAGATGCTGCCAACTTGCCTACCAAGGTTTGGGACGCTTCAACAAAGAGGAAACTACGACTAGAGCAGATTACCATGCTTTCCTTACAACGCGTCAACATGACGTTGGTGCGACGCCGGCTTTTCAGGAACCCCGGCGCGTGCGTGCGAACCACAGACACGATGATATGATCATCTTCGTTTCCTAGGAATCAAAGTCATTTCGTGTCGACGACACTTATTCTCGCAGAACGAACCTTGGAATGAATCGACATTGAACACCTTGTCCTCGAAGGCCAACTGTTCCGATTTGAGGAGCTTCTCGATGCGAGACCTCTGGGCATCATACGGGGTAATGATACGGAATGACATTCTCTTCGACTCATAAAACCGAGCAAGCTTTATGACCACACGGGCTTCCTCATCATTCTTATTACGAACGTCAGATAACATTGAAAGGTACGAAAAAAAGTCGATCGCCTTACAACCCAACTGTGACCTGATTTCGTTTCTCGGCCTTTGCTCACATCGACAAATCGACATGGTTTGGCAGTACTGAACCGATGTCTTGTTTGAAGTTTGCCGTCATACACGTTTCGTGAAATGAAATGGCCAATTACATGGGGCATGCGATCTTGATATTCACATCAGCAAGCAAGGTGGAGGAAGCCAACGGAGGCTACAAACATTGTGTGTCAAGGAACGATGCTCGCTTCTGGAGATGCAAAAATTCGAAAACACTACCAAGTTCTGGTATATCTTCTTGGCCGTAGGGCGGCACTAAGAGAACAATCAGCTACGGCATGTGTGCGAACGGGGGAAAGTGACATTGTTTGTCATCACCGATAAAGACAAGCTTCGAGAGCGTTGAGTGGAAGCGGTGGAGGATAGGAAGGATGTCTCCGGATTCAATTTGGCTAGCCTCGTCTAGAATTATTGTTTCCACTGGAGCGACGCGTAGAAATACACCGGCGCTGGGATTGGAAAGCATACTGAGAGTGCAGAGGATGACTCTACAGTCAAGTAGTAGCCTGCGTGCGTCATGGTCAGACGATGGGAATCTATCCGATCGAATGAGGAGTGGTTCCAAATTTTCTTTTTCATATAGATGTTCGTGCCTAGGACGATTCAGAAAGCGAGTCCATGCAAAGCAGGATGACGCACCAATCAAAATGAAAATCCTTGGATACGAGCAGTCTGAAATCATAGAATTCGTGTTTGATGAACTTTTCGGCAATATTCTTGACCGCGACGTTTGATTGAGCAGCAATCCAAATATGCCGATGAGATTTGGCGTCGTGTTGGCTTATGACAGAGGCTGCGATGACTGTTGTTTTTCCCGTACCGGGAGGTCCTTGGATCATGACAATACGATCGTCATCCTTGTCCGACAATATCCTCTCAACAGCTGCATATTGCGAAGGATTGAGGGAGCTGGGGAATTGTATATGGCGCGCTTCCAACCGCTCGCTGAGTTTGGGCCACACCGGTTGTTCCTTGGGGAGCCATAAGGCACGGAAGAAGGGATTTGGAAGAATGTTGGCCTTGCCCTGCAGAGCCTCGAGTATGACGTCTTGACGGCTGGATTCAGCGCAAGTGGGGTTCTCCTTTCCAATGGTTTTGACAGAAACAATCTTGCCACCTCGAGCAGATCCATTGATTTTGATGTGGGCACTTCGTCCATCAACCCTGCGGGCTCGGCCAGTTACTTGGCTCGTAGCTTCTTTACCCTCTATCTCGATCTGAATGACCTTTGTAATATTCAAGTTGGGCTACACATATCGGATGGGATGTCACGAACCTGATTTTTGGACTTTCTGATGCGAGTTGGGAAGCGACTACACTGGAGATTAAGAGCACCTTTTTTGACAGTGAATTGATTTGCGACATCGTTTTTGACAACCGTCGGTTTCAGGGCATCCAAACGGTCTGCATGACGAGAAATGTTCGCCAAGGCTACCATATGCTATTTTTGTGGCGCGTTAAAACGATACAATAGACATGAGTCGAACCCATACCGCTTTCGGAAATGTCTTTGTATTGACCCTCGCAAGAGACGCAAAACGCGGAGACATGTCAGGAAAGGTCGACGCTCGACAGGCCGCCCAAGCTTCCAATGCCACTTTGGCTGTGGGGTCAGCCGACGAGATATCTGAGGCGCCGAACAGCAACGATAGTACGTTCTTCTTGTTGAGCCTCCACTCTCCACCCATGGCATTCATCAACGCTTCTAGAGAGTCCCTGCCATTAATAGTCACGGACAACATGTCCACCGCATCGCTGATGCGTATGGAGAGGTCCAAAAACAAGGCGACTGCCAGTCGATCCATCTTGAACGCATGTTTCTGGAGCTTGGCGTTGAGAAGAAGGCGGTCTTGGATGAGATTCTTGCTGGCACTAATGCGTCGTTGCTTGTTCTTGTTCTGTGACTGAGAGCCGTGGCGCGGCGATATGTTCACCACTAGAGTTCGCTCGAGCGTGGAGAAAGCTATGGAGGAGAGTTGACACTTTTGGCCATACGTGGCGGCGACGCCGAGAACGGTGTCTGCAGTGTCCAACAAAGGTTGGAGAAGCTGCGCGCTCACAGCATCGTCGCCGCATTTGACGACCGTGATGGTAGGACCATCGTTGAGAAATAGATTCTGGGGGATTGTCACCGACATGTTGGCGAGGGATGGATGGGGAAAGCGCACGGTTAGAACGGATCCGTTGGCAAGCTCGACGGTCTTCTTTTAAGAGGACAGGCACTCCGCATAGCGAGCCCGAAATAAAGAAGGGGATCCCATGCACAGCAAGCACAGGAATTAGAACCTACTCCGGGGTAACGGATTCGCACAATGTGCGAAGAGAAGAAGTTGTTGATATGGTGACTTTTGCCAGTGCCAGTGGCTCTGTCAACACGCGGTAATTCAATACAAAAGACGAGCTAGTCACGTGTACTGGACGCACACAACCGCCCACAACTTGCTAAGCGTTGTTCTCATACCATTGAGTCATAACACTTCGAAGAACATGGCAACTCCCGTCATCGTCGGTCTCGGTGCTGTGACAGCTGCACTGGTAGGGAGGCACCTCATTCGGAGCGGTGTTATTGGAAAAGGTGCAGCAGACCAATGGGTAAAGGGAGGTTTCAAAGCCAAGATGGACCGGAAGGAGGCCATTGCGATCCTTGGTATAAAGTGCGTCGTCGTCGAACGTCCGCGTCCCCATGGTTCTCAATCATCTTTGTCTCCAGAGACGGGCCCGCCCTTC
>JBBPNX010000555.1:0-17355 GCA_038091155.1 Harrya chromipes | reverse complement strand
AAATCCATAACGACTCGAGATCTTGGGTGACTTCACGCAAATCACGTGTGGCTGCGGATACCGCGGCATCAACATCTCTGGCCATAAGAGCGAGGTCAAAATGATTAGCTTTTCGACGTAATTTTTCAGACCCTCCGGTAAGCCCCGCGACCAGAAAGTTGGAATCCGCGCGAACACTGTCGTCCAGGCTGGCGAGTGAAAAGGGAAGTTCAACAGAAACGGGTATAGTGGCGCCGGGTCGAGAGTCAACGGAAGGAACCCTCTTACGAACAAACGTGGTAGAAGCTTGTCCACGAAGATTCGCAGCAACGCGGGGTACACGATGGACAACGTTATCGACAAAAGTCTTGACAGTATCGCAAAGGGAATCCGTGTCCGACTGTAGTTCTGAGTGTATCTCCGATATACGTTCAAGGGGCGAGTCTCCTGATAATATCTCCTCGATTGTGGCATCATAACGGATCATGAGGTCTTCGATCCGCACTTGTAGATCATTGACTTCGTCTCGAAGAGATGTCATAGCTGCGGACTGGGATCTGACCGCATCCAAGAGCTGCACCATCTGGTTGATGTTATCGAGTCGATTCGTAAGTCCACTGTATGTCTGAGCGAGGAAGGAGTCTAAAGGTGCACCGAGAGTGCCAGATAATGAAGCTAGGGGTGCCGCAATGTCATGCGAAAGAGTCTCGCGTACAGTGTCGAGGCGTTTGAGTAAATCGGGCGAGGACAAGATGGGCTCTAGAGTGCGAGATTGAGGTGTCTCGGGGGTCATGGGGTCCGCACCGGACCAGTCCGCTGGCTTCCATTTTTCTCTTTCCATCACGTCTCCGACCTCGCATTGAATGTCTTGCAACATTTTCAAAGATTCGACCATGATTGACCGCACTTTCCTAACGACCCTAAGATGGCCTGCCCGTATGCTAGTATCGTCGACGAGGACACGCAATCTGTCACGTGCGATGATCAAAGAATTCAGAAGGTTAATTGCGTGTTGATTGAAGGAAGGGTCGACCCCGGGTCGGTCCAGGTTAAGGAGGGCTAGTTGATAGGAGCGGACGAGCTTATCGGTGGCGGAATTGACTTGTTCTGCTTCTTCTAGCAGATCCGGGAGCAGAGCGAGGAATGTAGCATGCATGGTGGGTTCTAGGCATGTTTCGGATGCCAGGTCTGGTGGTGATCCATCTCCTTCGTAAGCGGAAATGCCATGTGAAAGTCGATCGATAATAGAGTTTAGTTTCAACAACAGCTCGTTCGCAGACTGGGAGAGGAGATCAACTTCCTTGACCGCATCGAAATTCGAACGGTACTCTTTGGCGAGATTGTCTACTCTGGTTACCAAATCCATAGCAATCGCGAATTCTGTGGATAGGTTTTGAACGAGCGTGTTATTAAACGACAGTTGCTCCGCGAACAACGGATGAAGTGGTCGGGGAAAGAAGTTTGTGCCAGACATCGGGTCTCCGCGCAGCGTGAGACGCTTTATGAGAGTGTCGACTCGAGAGGTGAAGCTAGAGCTCTGTCGAGCATTGGGGTGATGAAGTTTAGCGGTCTCGATTTCTTCCAGCAGGTTCTGCGCCATATTCTGATCCTTCATGGTCTCAACGTAAAGCTCGTCCGCCCTAACGAGAGAATATTAGAGGGAAATTCGTAGAGAAGGATGGAAATAACCCACTTTCGCCACTGCATTACGATGTCCATGACAAACTTGCCAACGTCCTCCATCTCATTGATGCCCTTCTCTTCTAGCCTATCTTGCTCGTCCAGCAGTTCCTCCGGAACAGGCCGTCGACTATTGTCTATCAATTTGTCCAAAGCTTTTCCTGCGGCAGCGATTCTTCCGTGTCGCAGAGATGAAGCTTTCCCGGCGAATTGGGCTGCATCGCGAGACAGCAATTCTGCAAGCTTGAAACGTGCAGTCCGAGAAAACCCAGCGCCGGAAGTCATGGAAGTGTCGGAAGCCATGGAAGCAATAGATCCTCTGCGTGCGGAGGGCAGTTCTTCGTGCTTTGTCATGACTTCGTAGATGGATGAGGACCACCGAGCACGGGTTGTAAGGAATGCTTCGATGTCAATCAGAAGCTTCTTCAGATCTGCCCAAGCAGCGGCGCGGTGCTCTTCCCAAGTGAGTCTGACACTTAGAAGGTCGAGGTTTTCTGAGCGATCTCGTAGGAGGTGGAGAAGTTTGTCAAGTTCACGAATGGTGATGAGAGTGAGTTCGATGAGATCGGTGTCCTCCGGGGAGAGATGGCGCTGGGTAGCAGCTGCAATGTGTTGGCATGTGGTAAGAGAGACAAGGTGAAATTCATACCCTTTGTGAGCTTTCTGAGCTTCATGAGTTCACCAGAGTCAAAAATCTCCGTTTCCTTCTCAATCCTGTTGTGTTCCGCCATCCATTCTTGGAGCTGTTCGCGAGAAGGGAGGCCAGGCACAGGAACGGCGGAAGTGCGGACGGCGTCAATGCCAACGAAGACTTCGACGGGGGGTAGCTGCTCGAGAAACTAGATGATACACTCGTAGAGTGAGAAGATAGGGGCGAGGCGGAAGTATAGTGGGGACTCGCCTTGATTTTCCCCTGTATCCATGCTTTGCGTTCGCTGAATGCCTGTAATTCGATGACTTCGTGAGACTCTAGAGTTTCTTTCTCTGCATGGTCGGGATCCTGCGCGGACTTCGGGACGTCGATTGGTTCAGCGCCAGAGAAGGCTAGTTCTGCGACTGTCGGAGGCGGCGAAGAGGCCATATCCGAGGTTGATTAATGATTCCTGTCAAGTCAAAAGGGTGACGTTTGGATTCAGACAGTAGACAGATCGATCAGCCAAAAGGACTGCGCATCGCACGCGCAGACAGTCTTTGACCTGAAAATTGATCGGTTCGTCGCCGTCGTCGCTGCAACGCTGCAGTGTGTACTTTGGAAGTTCTAGTGAACGTGCGACCAGCGTGTCTGCCTTGTGCATTACCTAAGCATACACTCCTTCATCAATAATCACGTTGACTATGATGGAGGGTTCAACATCAGGACCTTCGCAAAGGGACAATGTTCTCCTCAGACGGCCTGTTATTACAACTGTCGTCCTTCTCACTATCTTGATTGTCCCCATCGCCACCCTCCCGTATGCTCTCGTTCGCAGGCGCATCTCCCGTCTGACGGGTCAGGTCGATCACTTCGTTGCTGCCAATACAGATCTACAGAACGCTGTCTCCAAGTCTGCACACGATATCGCACTCAGACGGGAGGAGCTGGCACGTGCAATATCCCTCCTAGAGAAGACCAGGAACGAAATATCACTCTTGCGCCGTGACTTATCACAGACCCAAACCCAGCTCCAGTCATTTCAGTCTGCCACACGTGCAGAGTTACAGGCCCTTTTGGGTGAGGGCAAACTGACGAGGCAAGCCTTGCCTACTAGTGCATCCCTGTGTGCAACCTATGTCCGCCACTTATATCTACATCTCTTAGACATCGTCTCGATTTCTTTCCTCAGATCGGCGTCTCACTAGCTGACGTTGCAGCGTTCATGCACGAAGTGGAGCTCCATCAGGGAATCCCTCCGTCAGCCACTCATAACCATGGCATTGAGAGGTTGCGTACTTTGGCTCTCAAGCTTCAGGTCGCCCCCGACCCGCACAAGGTAAGTCACTCCATCAAGCCCTCGGGACAGATCTCACCGGCACCCAGGGGCAGTCTTGATATCTGCCAATACTGTCGACGTATCTCGCCGCAATTGGCGTCTATAGCGATCAACGACTTTGCGTCTAGAAAAAGTGAACCTCGCTGTAGTGTTGTAGTTATATCGATCAATTCTGTATCTATAAGACTGTGGTTATTCGGAAACACTGGCAATATGGAGACATTGGAGAAAGCGAAGACAGTTACTAACCAATCTGAAAGGAAAATACAAAAGTCATATGAGTACAGAAGTTCCTAGTCATACACACTGCAAGACGTAGAGCTCGTCAATTCCGTTTGACCGTACAGAAACACAGCATTCTCATGAAAATAACCAAAGTTTGTACCACTTTCGTTTTTTCTTCTTGGGAGGTGGCGGAGGAGGCGCCAGTTCGGGTGAGGCGGGCAATCTATGAATGCGTCGTTAGATCAAATCCATAACTGTTGCCTGTGCACGTACTCGTCTACGAGTACCGGATATTCCTTACGGAGAGAGGCCAACGCTTGAGTAAGTTGGGCTTGGTAGGCTAGGCGGATGTTATTAGGAATAGGTAGCTTCCGTCTCCAGATTGCGACACTGTTTCCAGTGGGTGAAGGGAGCAGGACAAAAACAATGATATGTATAGCTGGGTTATAGTAACCAACGGACTCTTGCAAAACCCGATCCATGGTCTGCTGGATTTGGTTCCATGTAATCCAATCAAATGCTGGCTCAGCAGGAGAATGAACGGGTCTATAAGCAGCATTGACCATTAAAGCCCCTCGTTCTCGGGTCTGAAGGAATTTTTGCAACTGAGAAAAAATTAGACACTGAGGGTATACAAGGAGAGTGGGGCGCTCACACCGAAGGATGCAACCCCGAACGACATAGAGTTTATCCAATTTAAAAGGGACAAAACTCGTTCGTCCTTTTCTGGAGGGAACAACCAGTGGAAGCGGTCCGTAGCCTTACGTTTGCCATAGAACGCATTTTGTACGCCCTTCAGTGCATCACCCCGCGACTCGACGAAATGAAAATCCGTTATCCGTTGCATTGCCGCACGACCTGGTTCGCTCTCCGCGGATGGTGTCCTGCCCGAATACGCGTATGAGAGCGTTTTCGACATGGGGATTGTTGAAATTCCAAGTTTGTTCTGCGGCAAAGCATTGACCGTGATATTTTCCACGACGGCAGAAGGGGGCATAGATGCACGCAAGGTACCAGGGGAGAAATGAACTCTGCGATCCCAGGGATCTTGTGCCATATCCTGTTCTTCATCATCCGTTTGCAGGTCATTCCATTCTCCGCCAAGGCCCCAAGCATCATGTACCTCCTCCCGCTGTCGCCCATCGTGACTCCGGCCATGTGGCTGTGCCCTTGGTACTTGGTGCCGTGGTTCGCTCCCTAAATTCTTGCCTCCCTGTCCATGATGTTGCCCATAGGATCGATGAGGCCCGTGGTGTTGTTGATGTCGGTTCCCATGCTGATGCTGCGTAATGTTTGCAACAGGCGGAAAAGGGTTCGGAGGCATGGGATAAAGCTGCTGATTCTGTCGCGGTTCATTAAGCAGCTCATTCAAAATTTGGGATCGCTGGGTCTGAGATAGAACTGGCTTGCTCCCAGTGGAGCTTGGAGAGGGTGGAATGGCGGGATCGAAAGTTACCTTGGGTAGTCTTCGCGCCTCCTCACCCCAGCTTTGCCACCCCGTACCGGTCGGTGCGTGCGACGATGTTTGAGAATGTGCCGAATGCGCAGATACAGCGTGTGCCCATGCCGCAGAATGTGGTTGCTGACCCCAACCGCCACCGGTACCGCCCCACCCACCGTCCGCCCCCCCGTCGTCCCCGTCGTCCTCACCCGGTCCCCACCCACCATCCTCCGACCATTGATCCTCTTCAGGGATCCAGGTATCTTGCGGTGGACGCGGTTGTGCGTAACCCCAGCTACCTGCTGAACTCTTGTAAGCGCTTGCATTCGCCGTGGGTCCCTTCGAATTCTGGGGGTTCGACGGCATTCGGAGTTGGAGTTGAGGATGATGCGGTGTTGCATCCTTTCCTCTGCCAGAGTTCTTTGGTGGGGGTTGAGGCGATGGCATAGGTATAGGTGCTTGAGCAAGACCTGTTTCCCAGCCATCTTCACCCAAGTCTCCATTGCTATTTCCGGGTACATCGGCCCCCCAGCTATCGGCGGCTGATTGACCAACATCTTGCCATGACTCCTCCTCACCGCTTACTGCGGGCCCACCTGATTGATGATATCGGATATCAGGCTCGAGAAGATCAAGCTTTCGCGTGGTAGTGAATTAAATTTACCTTGGCCTGCGAGTACTTCTTCTTCCTGAATTGTGTCGATGGTTGCAGATAAATGGGGGATATGGTGCGCAGCGGGCGGCGATGCAACTAGAGCTGGTGGAGGTGGAGAAGGTGGAGGCACAGGAACATTGGCAGGGATGGCCGGGGTAGGTTCTTTCTGTTTCCCTTTCTTTATAGTACTCTTCCCCATTCTTTGTGCACAGTACGCAATTGCTAGACTCGTGGAGAATGATGCATGCAACACGCGAAGTAAATGAAAGCCTCAAGGTGGGCGCGCGCTTTCGATCGAAAGAACTTCCGGCCGATGGGCATGCAAGCGCGGCGGCCTTTTAGCGGCGCAGCGACAGCGGAGCAGCACGGACGATGGCGTAGATAAATTGACGGCGGATGAGCGGCCGCCTTATCTTGTTTCTGCCCAATCCTGGCCTGAGCTGTGAGGAACTCGGAACAAGAAAACGTTTGCAGTCTTCGAAACAAACACGCGATTTTCATTTGCTTACAGTAACCATAACCCTACATCAGGGTTCCAATAATACTATATCCTTTTCACTATCTCGGCCACAACTTCACTTGTGCGGCTCTTTCCACCAAGGTCAGGCGTCAAGTACCTGCCTTCCCTAATTACTTCATCCACCGCCTTCTCTATGCGAGCAGCGCCGTCTCCGTACCCAAGCTGACGAAGCATGAGCGCAGCAGAACGAATAGCAGCCATCGGGTTGGCAATGTCTTGACCAGCAATGTCCGGGGCAGACCCGTGCACGCTGGAGTATCTGCTAAGATTCGTCCGATCATCCATTATGTTTGTGACTCACGGTTCGCCCATAACAAAGCTGTCCCCCGCGTTGATCGAAGGCACGAGGCCAAGAGAACCAACGAGCGCAGCTGCCGCATCTCTGCAACGTGGAATGAAAGCGGAGCATTTTTCTATGGCAGGTAACTCACGAGATAATATCGCCATAAAGATTGGGCGCAACCATCACGTCATAGATGCTGTTGGAAGTCACTTGACCAAGCTTGGAAGATCGAGCTTCATGATGCTCACTGTGGTTCCCGAAATAGTCTGCAAATGGTCGGTGACAATCAGATAAGACTGGGCTACGACAAACCTATATACAGCACTGTCGACAAGCTGTTCTGCAATTGTAACGCTATCGTATCTCCCGTTCATACCAGGCTGTGCGGGAACACCACGGATGGTTTCGCGGAAAAGGCCATCTGTGACAGAAAGTACATTAGATTTGTGAATGATTGTAACGTGCTGAAGCAAGATCAGTCAGCTCGACGGGTCAAAGGTTACACAGCGCGAACCTGGCGGGGTCGAGTCAGAGCAATTTTGAATGCCATTTCTCCGATACGACGTGAGGCATATTCCGTGATAAGGCGTGTTGCCCGTGTTTCCGTGCCTTTCTCCCCAACGGTCTGTGTTTCTTCTTTGATGTACTGCAGCCTCATACAGTAAGGGATATTCCTCCTACAGTAATGCCCCCGACTTACTAGACATTCAGTGTTCTCACGAACGACCACGAGATCAACGGTTGGTTGCTCGTCCGGTGTGGGAGCCACCTGCCAGCATAGTTTATGACTCCTTGCATACGACCACAAAATTGTGTACCCACGGAAGACACAGGCCTGATGTTGGCATACAGGTCCATTTTTTTGCGCAAAGCTACTATAGGTGACGAATAGCCAGCAACTTTGCGCGAGGGCGAGCTGATATGCTCGATTTTCTACAGTTACCAAGACCTCAAGGAATACAACATACCTGACTGCCCCGAATAAAGCGCAATCACACCCGTTTTTTAACACCTCAAGTGTCTCATTTGGCAGGGCAGTGCCTGTCTTCTGAAAGTGCTCAAAGCCAGCGAGGAGGTTGATGAATTCAACTTTTGGTATTGAGGCTCCCAAAGCTTCGACTGCGGCTCTTGCACCCTTGATGGAGGTAAGGAAACAACAGGAAAGGTGGAAATTACTAGAGACATACTGGGAGTACTTCCTGACCAATTCCATCGGCGGGTATCATTCCAATCTTGAGAGACTTCCTGGCGATAGTAGCCATAGAGCGAAAAGGTGCAACAGGTGGCATCATTCTCGGTCGTTGGATGTTGTCGGGTGCCGAGTTGCACGAACGACTCCGACACGCTACAGTAAGCGTTGCTGAAGCATAAATGTCGCAGACTAACTGCATCGGCCGAAACACGGCCACGTGACCCGTAAACTACTTATACGGCAAACACACAGAACGCGGCTTGACATTTCACTCATCTCTCTGAAAAGTACGATGACCCAGCAGTACGACCACCAGTACGTGTTGCTGGATAGCACCAACGTGATCCCGCATACCCAAGGTCATTCGTTGTCAGTACCTTCGGAGGATGTCCCTTCAAAGCGGAGACCGCCAACACCGTCGACGGACGAAACACCTGGCACGAAACGACCGCGTCTATCGCGTCCAAAGAGAGAGGCTGACGATGGCGACACAGTGGGCTCGACTCTCGTCAAAAAACGCGCTCGTCACCATACAGTATATAGCCTCCTGCAAACATCCGCTTGGCGTCCGCCATCTAGCTCTCCGCAGATAATATGTAGGTATCATTTCCTCTTTGTATCGACGTGAATATCCACTCATTCTTGTCCAATCCAAAGTACCTTCGCACCTTATACTACAGTCCTTTGTGTCCTCGCACAGGTCTGACGTGTTCAAATGTACCTCCATTGCCGATTATACTTTTGTGTCGCCACCGTATGCTTGCGCATACTCTTGTGGTAAGAGGATCCAGCGTTTGACCAGGGCAGATCATCCACGTGTTGTGAATCAGGTGCCAAGGGTTCTGGTACTCCCCTTCTTGCCGTCGCCACAGAGGAAGGCTCTGTTTCAGTCCTCAATACCTCCAAACGTTGTGAATGGGATTTCGGTATGCTCACTTGGTATTCCCCGATGACCATGCTCTAATTCCATGTGCAGAACCGCAGAGAACGGGTTTTCAACCCCATAACAACGGTATATTTGATGTGAAATGGAGTTTGGATGATCGCATGCTCGCAACAGCATCGGGAGACAAAACCGCTCGTATTTCATCCGTCGAGGGACAAGTCGTATTGCAGCTGCTCCAGACTCACACGTCTTCTGTCAAGTGTATCGCATGGGATCCAAATCACCGTGACATCCTCGGCACAGGCAGTAGAGATGGGCAGATATGTGTATGGGACATACGGATGGCAAGCCGAAGTGCAGCAGAAGGCATCTCAGTGCTGCAACCAGTCATCACCATTCAGAGCGCTCACGGTCAAGGGAAACCGAACGGTGGACGCAAGAAAATAGCACCACTTCCACGGAGCGTCACAAGTATACTGTATGCCGACACGCGACCTTGTGCTCTAATCAGCAGCGGAGCATTTGACGGGTATGTATCAGAGTCACCTATCAGATCCGGTGTGTTGATGATTTCTTAGCGTCCTGAACTTGTGGGACCTCCGTCTCCCAGCACAGGATGATTCCACGCGACAAGTAAGCAGCACGCCTTGCGCATCATCACCAAGTGATGCAACGACGATGAACGGATCATGTCGCCCGCGCGGAATCTCTAGCTTATGTGCCGGTTCGGGACCAACTTCTGGCCTCATCTTTGCGCTCGGTGCTGATTCTTGGCTATATACTTACTCATCCCCTTCCTTAATACCATTGGATGCGGAGGCGATCCCGAATCTTCGAACCTCCTTCTATGTCCGACTGGCCGGATCGCCTTGCGGACGGTGGCTTGCCAGTGGGTGTTCGGGAAAGAGCGGCAGCTCGTTCGTATGTGATGTCAGTAATATTACACGCCTCTCCGCATCGTCTTATTCGAGGCAACCATTGGCTGCCGCGGTGGAACTTCGTGGACAGACAGGAGAGGTCGGCGCCGTGGATTGGGCGCATGATATGCTGGCTACCTGCGCCGACGACGGTACAGTTCGGGTTTGGAGACCCAACTACGATGTGTACCAAAACTGCTTGTCGGACCCTGAAGCCGAGAGGTGGAAATGGAGTTGGTCGCTGGAATCATACCCAGAGGTGATTCCAAGCGCTATATCATAGTATCATAGCCATCGTTTGTTATCCCGGGTCATAGTAAGTGAAATTTAAAAAATTAGAAAGTTACCGTAAATAATAATAATTTTTATTAATTTGCTAGCTTCTCCGAGAGATGGTACCACATACGATATGAAAACAAAGAAGGATGAATATCCACAAGTGGTTCACCGTGACTCTCGGTTTGTAATAGAGTTTGAGCGTTCGACGTTCAGCGTTCGCTGGTCTTCCAATTGACAAGGGGTTGTGTACTTTTCGATCTCGACCTTGACATTGTCAATACAAAGTTTGATTATTGACTCATCATAAATCCCATTGTTCGTCCAGGATACATTAAGTCACTGAACAGTAATGTGGCAAAGGGATGCTCACCTGGGAACAAGGACGAGCCTTAATACCGGCCGCCGCTCAGCGCTCAACGTTCAACCTCGAACTGGGCATAAATTACGAAGCGATTAGGATACGTGCTCGACAACAGAGGGTATACGAATATCTGATCAGTATCAACAGCATGAAGACGTAACGAGATGATCCGAGATCCGAGAAAACCCGTTTTATTTCTTTTGAATCGCGTTCACCAGCCTGACCACAACTGGTAAGCATGGTGGCAAGGCAGCGTGGAGGATGGGTATCGCTCACCAATCGAGTCCCTCTTCTAAACCTTCACCTTTCGTCGCACAACTGCCGCGCACGCTCCACTGTCTCGCGGTCTCTGCGCCAGCAAGGCCCAGTTGTTCGCTGATCTCTTCTGGCTTGAGCGCACCTTCCATGTCTTGCTTGTTGCAGAACACGAGGAGGGGTACGCCGCTCAGTTCGTCCTCCGAGAGCATGGTCAACAACTCGCTCCGCGACGTCCCGAGACGAGAGTGGTCGGATGAATCTATGACGTAGATAATGGCAGACGTGTTGGGAAAGTAACATCTCCAATATGGTCTGCATGGGGTCAACACACATACGGTACAGAGTCGCAGAACGAGTTCTCACCGGATGCTCGATTGTCCTCCGAGATCCCACACTTGAAACTTGATATTCTTATACTAGGGGCCAAGTCAGAACCAGCAGCCAGACGGATGCAGCGTTGACATACCTCCACCGTCTCAACATTAAATCCGATGGCTTCACCGGTCAAGTATGTCAGCCGTCCTGAACAGTCATAGGCAGCACGTACTCACTGGGTATTGTTGAGACGACTTCACCAATCTTCTCGGGATCAATACGCGAGCCCAGTCGTGGAGCCTGAGAACTCATACCTGCAATCTATACAATATCGTGGTCTACACGCGGATGTAAGAGATAGGAGGTTTCCGATCGATGCCAGCTCATTCAGCGTACCTTTCCCGCCGAATCGAGACCAAGCATTAATATGCGGACATCCTGGTCTTTGCTCCATCGTACCAGTGATGCGAGCGAGTTGAGCAAGGAGGAAAAAGTGAGACCCATGAGGAGGCAAAAACAGACCGTACGATGGAGGGAGAGTTTTCGCACTCGAGCGTGGGAGATTGCACCTCATACGTTTCTTCCTCCGATCGAGTGGTGGGTCCTGTAACTACTATAGACCCGACTTTACTCGCTCATTCTGCGTATCCGTGCATCAGAAGTCCCAATGATCGAGGAAAGAAAACGAGAGAAAAAAAGATCGAAGACAAAGAAAGACGGAAAGTCGGGAACTGCAGAGAAGTGCACCGAGCCTATCCCGAAAATTGAATTAACAGAGGGCTCTCCGTTGGCTCAGAGGGTCGAGG
The DNA here is from genome assembly GCA_038091155.1 of Harrya chromipes. NCBI lineage: Eukaryota > Fungi > Basidiomycota > Agaricomycetes > Boletales > Boletaceae > Harrya > Harrya chromipes. The sequence goes on along the minus strand of JBBPNX010000555.1, from coordinate 5,588 downwards.
AACCCCCGTCATCAGATGCGCCAGCCAGAGTAAAGACGTCAAAGAAGCGGAAACGAAGTGAGCGTGATGCACTGGCAGTGCTCGATGGGTCCGAGACAAATACTACTGAACTCAAGCCCCGAAAGCACAAAAAACGCAACAAGACACGAGAGAAAGATCAGATGGTGAGCTCTGTACAGAGAACGAGATGGAACGAATATCTGAAACCCAGACATGTAGTGTCACCCGTCTTACCCAGATCCTGCGGACGACGAGTCTCTTCCAGAGCAATCTCGTAAAGGTAGGTGTCATTCATGCTCGAGATTGATGGACCGTCAACTTCGTATTAGCCTTGTCATACATTTACGAGCGATGGCGAGGAATTGAAGGTTGGAAATTCAACAAAGCTAGACAGAACTGGCTTCTACGAAACATCTGGTCAGAGGAGGCTGTAAGCAGAACGGTTATCGTTATCGTTCATTGGCAGGTTCAAAGTTTTGCAGATACCCGAAAGTTATGTTGGGCTTGTGATTGAATACCTTGCTGGCATTAGAGGAGGCGCTAGGGAGGTCAGTTCATGGGAACTCGTCGCCGTTGATCATTCTGAATCTAAGTAATTGCAGAAATTGGTCGAGGAGTGCATTTCAAAAATGTCAATTTCTGAGGAGGCACCAATCCAAAGCGCTAAACCATCCGAGGACAGTAGCGAGGACAGGAGTAAGATCATCGATGGGTCTATGATCAACGAGCAATCGAGCACATCGCGAGCTCAATCTCTTCTTCACACACTAAAAACAGCAGAAACAATGGCTTTGTCTAATTGCATACCATAGGGATGGTATTAAAAGCTTTCGGTACAACGTTTGATAGGTCAAGCGGAAACAGGCACCTGGACGGCCGCTGGCACCTCAAGGCTGCCAATTGTTGGAGGAACCCGAGGATATTTTGCAAAGCCCTCTGTTACTCGTGTGACCGCTCCTGTAAACAATTCATCCTCCACTTCACGCTCACAGCCAACGGGTCCCAATAAAGTTTCAAAGTCCTTACGGACAATGTCCACGGCCACGACATCGGCCACAGCGGGCTGTCCATTCTGTAAGGTCTGTGGAACACCCGCAGTATTGATCTGGCTCTCCGTCCAAATGGGTTTCACGTCATCCTTGCCAACTCCGACGTTAGCGCGCCCGCCAAGTTTGGTCCAGTCACTTGTGCGATTGATGGACAGTTCCGTGAAAACGGTGTCGACGGCGCGAACAAGACCATCAATTTGTTCGATGGTGTGGCGAGGCGTGACAGTGAATCTCAAGCGCTCTTCACCGACAGGAACCGTGGGATAGTTGATAGCCTGGACATAAATTCCGTGTTCGTGCAATAGTTTATCGCTCGCCTGTTTGGCGATCCCTGCATCCCCCACAAGGACTGGCACGATGTGGGAGGGTCCGGGGATGACGGGAACGTCCAGTCCAGCGAAACGCTCCTTGAGCTTGCGAACATTGACCTGTTTCAAAGTGCGGTCGCCAATATGATGTTTCTGGTAGACGATAGAGGCACGAGAACCGGCGACACTGGCCGGTGGGAGTGAGGTTGTGAAGATAAATCCTGGGGCGTAGGAGCGAATCATGTCGATGAAGTCGCGTGAGCCGACGACGTATCCCCCCACAGAGCCATATGCCTTGCCTAAAGTACCTATAATGGAGGAGGTCAAAGACCGAGAGTGATCGCGGGAGTATTCAGCTTACCGGTAATGATGTCAACACGGTCCATGACGCTACCCTTGATGGCCTCTGGACTTTGGCCAGCCCTTTGGTGCGCTTCGAAATCGAGGTGTTCCGCGACTCCAGCGCCACGAGGACCGTACAAGCCCACGGCGTGAACCTCGTCCAAGAAAGTCAAAGCACCGTACTTTTTTGCCAAGTCGCAGATTTCGCTGATAGGACCGATGCTACCGCACATTGAATAAACGCTTTCAAACGCGATGATCTTTGGAGTCTCAGGAGACCACATCTTGAGCTTGTTTTCGAGGTCCTCGAGGTCGTTGTGCTTGAAAATGACTTTTTTCGCACCAGAATGACGGATACCTTGAATCATGGAAGCATGATTAGATGCGTCGGAGAAGTAGACTAAGCCCGGCAACTTGGCTCCAAGGGTGGAAAGGGTAGCGTCATTTGCGACATAACACGAGGAAAAGACAAGGGCAGCTGGCTTTCTGTGGAGTGACGCTAATTCGTTTTCAAGAGCGAGGTGCATGGCACTGTTTCCGGCAATGTTTCGTGTTCCGCCGGCGCCGGCGCCGTACTTGTCGAGAGTCCGGCTATACAAGAAAAATGATGAGAATCAGAAGTGGAATAGCGGTGTATACATACTGCATGGTCTCGATGACAACAGGATTGTTGCCCATGCCAAGATAATCGTTGGCACACCAAACCTCGACATGGTCGTTGACATTGGCTGTGTGGGCAACAGGGAATTTGCCTGCAAGCCTATTGATATTATTGAAGTAACGGTAAGACTGGTCCTTGTGCTTCTTCCCGAGCTCTACGCCGAAAAGCTGGTCGTAATCGAAGGTGTTCCCGTTCGGGGCCTGCACGCCGACGGCGGGAGCCTTATGGAAGGGACAACCACCAGCGGGAGCGGGAGGGTCTTCGGGGACTGAGGCAGTTTGTGGCTTGGCAGCGGCTGCGAGATCCTCGGCCATGCGAGCAGCTGCACGGGCAGCGGAGGCATGGGGACATTTGGCAATATCGGCATCGGAGAACTCGGAGCCGGGAAATATGCCTTTGCTATGATGAATTTTCTGGACGTCTGCCTGAGCGGCGACACTGGCGTATCCAGCGACCAACTGGGTGGAACGCATCTGGAGAGCGGGGCCCATGATGGGACATTTGGTGGCTGACTCTGTGAGCTGGGAAAGAGCTGGGAAACGGGAAGAAGTAAGAGTAGAGAGGGAACGGAGAGTGTTTGACTGTGTGGTGCGAAGGAAAGGACAAGCAGTCTTGAAACGCGAGAGAGAGGCAAGCTTGTCCATCATCATGGTGGTAAATTACAAGATGGAACGAAGAAAAAGATTCAGACTCGCAATTTATTTCCCGGGAGAGAGACTCGGTTGGAAATAGACTCAACCCGATTGGCTTATCGCCAAGACAGTGTCACTTTTTTTTATCCACAGTGCTAAGCTGTCCATGGCGACTGAGACACGATTGTTGCGCTTAGCGACATGATAATTGTCTCTTAGTAGTACACCAGGGTTCGTGTCTCTTTGATTTGTATTAGTCATCCGCACTGTGTGTGCAGTGTGGTCCACGCAATTCAAAGCGATTCAAGCCGTCCATTCGCTTATATATCCCTCCTCCCTCAACTACTCTTTATCGTCAACCGCACTTCTATGGCTGCTTCCAGTTCAACTCTACACCTCCCTATCCCCCCTGCTCGGGAAATACCTGTCACTTTCTCCGCAAGCCTCAGAAGCTGGTCTGTCCATCTAAACCTGCCAATCCGTTACATCTGACGCCACAGTTCAGGTGGAATGTTGGAGAGAAACAAGGCGCTGCGGCCGAAGAGCGCTTATTGAGGTACGGTCACTGTCCTGGGCACTCTACCGCGGTTCATCCCACTCTATTCCAGGCGTCTACCTTTCTTCTCGCCTGAAAGGATGTCTACCTCTGATACAAGCATAGCTAGTCCAGTGATTGCAAACCGCGAACGAATAGATCTCGCAGCTCCGAGGCATTATCTCAATTCTCTCTCCATCAAAGCTACAAATCTATCCCCGAATGCCCCACCCCCCGCTGTTGTCCTCCACGGTTATGGTGCTGGTCTCGGCTTCTTCTTCCGTAACTTCCCTGCCCTAGCTGCCTGGGCCGGTGACCGCGGCACGGATATCTATGCCTTGGACTGGCTTGGTATGGGTCGTTCTGCCCGCGTTCCATTCCGCATCAAGGCAAAACGTGACGACGTCCCGCGTCGCGTGCAAGAAGCTGAATCCTTCTTTGTCGATTCTCTCGAGGAATGGCGTGCCAGGGCAGGCCTCGAGAAGATGACCCTCATTGGACACTCGCTCGGCGCATATTTCAGTGTTGCATACGCACTTCGCTATCCCACCCGTGTCCATAAACTCATCTTACTTTCCCCCGCCGGCGTACCTCATAATCCCGACAATCTAACGATGCCTTCCAGAGAGCTGACCGATACTGGTGACTCCAGCTCCTCCCTTAGTACCGCAGCCGAACCTGCTTCCACTTCTGAAATTCGCCATATTCGTGACCAACAGAGAGAAATCAAGAAGGGTGAAAGCCGGACTCGGAAATTGTTCACATATCTGTGGGAAGAGGGTTGGAGTCCATTTCAGGTCGTGCGTTCCACACTGTTTTGGGGTCCCATGCTCGTGGGCAAGGTTCGTCTATTCTCCGCTTATGCAGACCCCTGGCTCATAAATCCGTACAGTACTCGAGTCGTCGCTTCACCGGTTTGACAGAGGATGAAACCCGCGATTTGCACGATTACATCCTTAACATAACCCTCGCTAAAGGTTCAGGGGAGTATTGTATATGTACGGTTTCCCCAATTTTACACGTACTGCATTCTCACGCACTGCAGCTCACATTCTTGCACCATATGCGCACGCGCGCATGCCACTGGTTGACCGGGTACCTGCATTGAAGATACCCATTACTTTTGTTTGTCAGTGTGCTATCTTCAATCCAGGTCGGACATTGAGACTCACCGATCTTTAGATGGTGAACATGATTGGATGGATCCTGTGGGAGGCCTCCAAGCTTTACAAAATCTCCGCCAAGCAGGGAACGAAAACGGCCGTATGTTTGTTATTCCCAATGCTGGGCATCATGGTAAGAATGTCGTACAACATTTCGCTGTGAGTCTGATTCTAATATATATGCTTAGTATACCTCGACAACCCAACTGCCACGAATGATTTACTCGTCGAAGAGCTCAATCTTGCTGAACAACAGCAATGATACGTTCACATCTATATTGTAGGAACTTTTATTGGTATGACGTGTAAACGCACTGTAAACTTGAATTAATATCGTAATTCTGGAGGATAGACCCTATGATACACGGTCCGGTTGGTTTCAATTGAGCTCGTATAGGTCACCGAAGCGTGCACACCATCTCTTTTTATGAGGCTCTTTCAACTCTCCAACTCTCATCCATCTCATTCATATAGTACTTGAGGGAGAGTCTGCGGATCGCGACAGATTCCTAACCCCAAGTGTTCCGCTACTACCAATGGCGGGTTTCACGAGATATAAAAGAGAATCATATTGGCAGACTCGGAGCACCCATACTCAGCTCAGGGATAAGTCAGCGAATATAAAAGCAATTTGAACGAAACAGCTACTCGTCTACTGGGCTGGTGTACCTGCAAGTCGTTCCGGATAACGAGTTTTAATTCTAGCAGCCAGGTCTTCCTCAAATATCTGATCGGGGCCAAGCTGGTTTCCCAAGGTGAGCCACCTTGAGAGAGAGTCAATATAAGAGATATCTAGTCCCATCGCACAAACGCTTACCCAGGTCTGGTGTTATGCTTTCTTCCAAAAATTTCGACTTTGCGACCTCCAGGGCACATCCGCTCGATAAGACCATAGACT
>JBBPNX010000554.1:0-17377 GCA_038091155.1 Harrya chromipes | reverse complement strand
ACTCCACTCGGTGTGAGACTTCTCCCTAACGGTCGAAGACCCTCAGCATCGCGGATCAAGGCCCTCTTCCTAACGGATGTCGCTGCCTTCGGATCCAGTTCTCGATTCCTATCTCGAAGGCGTGGGTGAGACATCACCGCCTAAGAGTTAGCCAGTATAGAGTCTAGTAATTGTACGCTCTCGCGTAACATTCTTTGGCAGCACCAAGATCCCTGGATTCCCATCGTTCCATGAAGAGTTTCTTGTGTTGGAGTATGAGAGATTTATCACTACTCATAAAGAGAGCATCGTCAATGTAAAAAACAAGGATGATGATGTGCTTGCCAATATGCTTATAGTAAACTCCTGGATCGGCAAAAGTCCATTTGAATCCAAGTTTGACAAGTGAAGCATGGAGTTGCTTGTTCCATGCAAGAGCTGATTGCTTAAGTCCATAGATGGACTTCTTCAGTCGACAAACCTTTTTCTCCTGACCCTGCTGAACAAAACCCTCAGGTTGAACCATGTAAAGTTCTTCATCAAGCTCTCCAAAAAGGTAAGCCTCAAGCTCCCAGTCTTCTAGAGCTGTAAGAGTGAGAAGGAGGCGGACGGTCTCAAACCTGGTGACTGGTGCAAAGGTTTCTTCATAATCGATTCCGAAGATTTGTGTGAAGCCTTTGGCTATGAAGCAGGCTTTCTTTCTGCCGTCGCTTTTCACTACATATACCCATCTCCCTTTGATGGGTACACGACCTTTGGGTAGATCAGTCAAAGTCCAAACCTTACGGTCTATAAGGGACTTGAATTCATCATTCATTGCAATCTTCCATGCCTTTTGGTCTTCAAGCAGAAGCTTCAGAGTATCCCTATACTGTTTGGGAGTATTCTGAGTGATCGCAGCAGAGAGGTGGAAACTCATCCAGCGATTGCTATACATCTGCCCCATATCTTTCTCTTCATTTGTAGGTCTCTACTGATAGGCAGGTTGTTCAACTTGCGTCGGAACTACACCACTACGGAGCTCTCTATCAATCTGGAGAGGCGGATGATCCCCATATGAGTTATCGGGGACAATCCTGGGTCTAGCGATCCAAGTAGATTGCTGTTCCATGTGAGGTGGTTCCGGAGCATGTTGATATACCTCAGGTCGATAGTGATGAGGTGCTTCACAGAATTCTTGCACAGGATCTGTTCCTTTTCGTGGTGGAAACCATGGTACTTGAAGAGGTGTCGGATGGAGTGGTCTCAATGTCCTCTCTTGCTTTTCCTCTGGTCTTTCACTGTCCGTTGTTTGTGGCAAGTAAAATCTCTTTTTGGCTTTCTGTGTTGGAGAAGGTGGTTTGGAATCTGATTCCGGTGGAGGAGTAAGCGGTGATGGTGAGCGAGATGGTTGATAAGAGGGTGAAGACGATGATGGGTGAATAGATGGCGAAGATTGTAAGCGTGGGTATGAAGGTTGTCGTTGAGGTGATGAGGCTCGAGAGCTTTGCGATGGAGTGAGTGATCTCGACGTTCTTTGAGGTGAACATTGTGGAGAATGCTGTGGATGTGATCCGTGTGTGATAAAGACAGTATCTGGAGGTGGAGCAGCCTTTCTCCTATCGTCCAACGTGTCTCGTGGTAGGTCGTCTGTAGGATCTTCGGTAATCTGGGTAGGGTTGCTTCTAGACTTTCCGGAACATGACAGGAAACGTGTCTCGTCAAAAGTGGCATTGGTGGAGATAAAATTACGGTGTCTGGCTTGTGACCAGAATCTCCAACCTTTGGTGTTCATCTCGTAACCAATGAAGGTCATCTCTTCGGCCTTGGCAGAGAGTTTGGATTCTCACATCTCTTGTGGGATAAAAATAAAAGCGCTGCAACCAAATACATGGAAATAGGATACATCAGGGGTCTTCCCAGAGAATATCTCAATGGGAGTCTTCCAATCGTGACGTCACATAGGCTCTCGATTATAGATATGGAGTGAAGCTTCGGCAGAATCTTGCCAGAACACTTCAGGTAAACAAGCCTGGTGGCGAATGGATCCAGCTTTTTCCATAAGTGTGCGATTGAACCTCTCTGCACGTCCATTCTGTTGAGGTGTGTGGGGGACAGAGGTTTTGTGACGAATACCCTTGGACGTAAAGAACGCTTCTGTGTCCTTGCCTAGAAATTCCCCCCCATGGTCTGAACGTACAGAGGTAACAGCAGAACCAGTCTGTGTTTTGAGTAGAGTAAACATCGCAACAAGAGAAGCGCATGCCTGGGATTTCTCCCGTAAAAAGGAAAGCAATGCATAGCCAGAAAAGTCATTAATCAAAGTGAGGATGTACCGTTTCCGAAGGCGTGACTCTTTGGGAAAAGGTCCCATTAAGTCGGTATGCAACTGCAGGGGGCGAGTAGCACATTTGTCTGATGATACATAAGACTGATCAGGCATCTTGCCTTCCATGCATCCCTTGCAAGGAGGAGAGTCGGCAGGTGGAGTGAGATTGGGAGAACCAATAGAGTGATGAGAGAGATGTCAAAGTGCATTCCTGGACGGATGTCCCATGTGCTGATGCCATAATTCATAAGAGGTGTTTGAAGTCAACGACGCAATTATACCTGGAGCGATTGGAGTTGACCAGAACCAGTGTAAATTGTTCTCTGGAAATGAGGCAGTGGCCTGGATGACCAGAGAGCCATCGCTGTCCCGGATGGTGGTTACACCGTCGGTTATCCGAGTCTTGTACCCTTGAGAGGCAAGAGTCAGGATAGATAGCAATCTGTGTGCAGCATGAGGAGCATACCATACGCGATTGAGGATGATGGGGTCAGAGCCATCAGGACAAAGCACAACTTTGCCAGGTCCATGCATGGCGACAGTAGAACCATTAGCAACTGAAGCGCTTCTAGTTCCTCTATCAAGATGAGCGAAGTTGTCAAGATAGGGAGAGATATGGTCAGTACAACCAGAATCTATCATCCAATGGTCGCGGGTTGAGTCCTCAGTTTCTCCAACAGTATACAGGCCCAAAGTAAAGATATGATTCTCGTTCTGGAAGACAGTAGTGGTGCGAACTATGGGTTCGTCTCGGCGAGTCATGGTGTTAACACCTAGTCTCAAGCCAGAGAAGCTAATAGGATCATATGAGTCAAGGTACAGTGGCTCAAAAAACTGTCCCAATGTTTGCATGTTTTTGACTAAATGCAATGAAACGCAATAACCACTAACCCTTACTCAAATATGTAAGTGTATGAAACATAGTACTTACGCTTGGCTTTCTATTGGATCAAGGGTCAAAGGATTTGGATAGGATTTGATGAAATGCCAGTCATTTTAAAATCATCACTCATTGGAACAGTTGTTTGACTGTATACAAAGCTGAGTATCTAATACTTGGTATGACCTCCTTTGGCCTTGATAACTGCTTCAATCCTTCTAGGCATGCTTTCAATCCAATTCTGACACTCTTCTTTAGAAATCTTCCCCCACTCCTCTACTAGCCTCTCCTGTTACACAAGAGCGTACAATCACTAGACTGAGTCCGGCTTAGCTGTCAGGCGGCGATGACTCACCCACGCCTTAGGCTAGCGAAGAGAGAACTGGATCCGAAGGCAGCAACGTCCATTAGGAAGAGGGCCTTGATCTGCGATGCTGAGGGTCTTCAACCATTAGGGAGAAGTCTCACACCGAGTGGAGTCTTAGAAGTACACTGAATTGCGCAGTACTAGCTAAAGAACATAGGAAGGCGAGAAGTGCCTTATATACATAAAGAGACGTGGATATAAAAGGATATAGCTGGATATAGAATGCATCCAGAAGGAGAAGTGTGTGTCCGTACAGAAGACTGTAGTATGAATACAGGATGTTCCAAAAGGAGTCATCCAAAAGAGGAAAGTGGAGAGCCGCATACGAAAGAGGAAACATACATAAAAGGAAAGGTGGAGACCCACGGAGCGGAATGAAGGAATCCGTGGTACCTGTAAGGAGAAGCGGAGAGCCACTTCTAGAATCAGAGCCACTGATCGGGATTGCTCTCAAACCAGCCACCCGTCATCAAAGAAGGTATTGAATGGTCCACATTGGGCCATGTGAAATAGGAGTCTAAGACAGGAAAGCTGTCGCGTAAAGGAGTATCATAAGGAGTAAAAGAAAAAGAAAATGTGCCATTGCCATCACCTTCAAGGGGCGTCGCCGATAGCCAATCGTCTATGGGAAAATCTGTAACATTAGCTCCCTCATCGGTAGAAGTGAGCACCTGCGACACATCAAAACCCATGGGCATCTCCCTCATTGTAAACGACATTGTTATCGTCGCCCCAGTTGGAGAGGGTGTTCCGGTCCGGGAGACTAGGACAGTCTCGTTGATTATGTCCTGGAGCGAGAGCTCAACAATAGGGACATCGGTAGGTGGGGCAATGAGGTCGGAAGTGTCTGATCTGTCTACAGTTGAAGCATCAGATGAGATGGGGGCGGCATTGGCGAGGGTAGGGGGGAGGGGCTGCGTTGGAGGACAAAGAGGAGACCACTGCAGTGGGAGTAGCAGGTGGGGTGGGGACAGCGCTGTCAACAGGGAGTTCGCAGAGGAGCTCGACGATTGTGTCGACGACGGTGTCTCCCACCATGGATGGTCTAGGAGTGGGTCTCCTGCAAGTGGGCCCAGGCGGCGCAAGAGCGATAGTGATGCCCCTACACTGGTGGGGTCATACGGGGGCGGGGGAGACAGGGGCGGGAGCGGGGGTGACGGGGTCAGATCTAACAGGTACCAGTCTACTAACCGGGATGTGTGATCTGCCATGCTCGAGGGGCGTGGATGGGCTAGTGGCGGCAGCAGCGATGGGTGCGGTGGAGGGAAGATATGCTCTTCTCTTGGCGGGTGAGAGCACAACGAGAACGGCATGGAGGATGAGTTGTAGATTGTCCTGTGGGAGGTGTGGGAGGGTAGTGGAGAAGCCCTGGTACCATAGGACATTGAGGCACTGGCTCTGGAGGTCCCGGAGTGTCTGCTAGAACGCTCCTGCCCAGTCCTCTGGGTGGACGATCAGTGTGTGCGAGTAGAGTTCCTGTAGCGTACAGGCAGTGCAGTAGATTCGGGATCCCTCAATGAGGGTCTTGTTGCTGCTGAATATGTTACAGATTTTCCCATAGACGATTGGCTATCGGCGACGCCTCTAGAAGGCGACAGCAATGGCACATTTTCTTTTTCTTTTACCCCTTACGATACTCCTTTATGCGACGGCTTCCCCGTCTTAGATTCTTACTTTACGTGGCCCAATGTGGACCACTCGATACCTTCTTCAATGACAGGTGGCTGGTTCAAGAGCAATCCCGATCAGTGGCTCTGATTCAGGAAGTGGCTCCCCGCTTCCCCTTACGAGTACCGCGGATTCCTTCCTTCCGCTCCGCGGATCTCCACATTACCTTTTACATATGCTTTCTCTTTTGTACACGGCTCTCCACTTTCCTCTTTCAGATGACTCCTTCGGAACATCCTGTATTCGTAGTGCGGTCTTCCGCATGGACTCCTGCTTCTCCTTCTGGATGCTTTCCATATCCAGATAGATTCCTTTTATATCCACATTCCCTTACGTATATAAGGGGCTTCTTCCCCTTCTATGTTCCTTAGCTAGTTCTGCGCAATTCAGCGTACTTCTAAGACTCCACTCGGTGTGAGACTTCTTCCTAACGGTCGAAGACCCTCAGCATCGCGGATCAAGGCCCTCTTCCTAATGGACGTCGCTGCCTTCGGATCCAGTTCTCAATTCCTAGCTCGAAGGCGTGGGTGAGACATCGCCGCCTAAGAGTTAGCTGGTACAGAGTCTAGTGATTGTACGCTCTCGCGTAACAGAATGCTTCGGTCAGGTTAACACCAAACCAGTGTCCACTCCTCTTCCCTCCGGATACACCCCATCCCCCAACACTCTTGAGGCAGACTTGTCTCTCTGCAGTTGCTCTCAGTTGGTCATCGGATCACTGTTATACATCATGCTAGGGACACGACCAGACCTCGCTTACTCTGTTATCAAGATGTCGCAATACTCTGCCAATCCCTCTGAGGATCACCTGCAGAAGGCGATCTACATCGTTCACTACCTTGCTCAGACCACAAACCTATGCATCACCTATGTGACAGATGGACCCACCAATGGGATCATTGTTACGGTTGCTGTGTGAGCAGGCTACCGTGGACTCAGGACTGAGTACGAGACTTGCGAGGACAAAGGGTTGAGGGTTCTCAGGTTCCACGGCAGCGATGACTCACCCACGCGTTGGAACAAGAGCAAGGGGGTGCGACCTAAAGACGCGGGACAAGGGTGAGGACGAAGGATGAGGACAATACCTCGGGTGGTCGCGCGACAACCAGGAGTCTTTGATAGTTGAAGACGACAAAGGAGCAAAGAGTCCGGTCGCTAACTGGGAGACGGTCAAAGACTGGAAGGTCGACGACATAGACAAGGAGTGTCGAAGGAGGAGATCTGACAACGAACGCAGGAGGAGTCAAGTAAGCTCAGATAGATTGAGTGGATCAAGACTGAGGATACATGGACAGGTATCTAGGGTTTATATACGTCAAGGCCCTTTAGGGCAGGCAGCGGAGTCATCTGGATATAAAAGGGAAATGACTCGTCATGACTCGCAAGCACTGCTATGCGCAGCAACAGAGTAAGCAAGAATGACAAAGGGATGACAAAGGGATGATGAATGTGCGAAGGGCATGGCATATGACAAGAGCACGATGAGTAAGATAGAATGTCTGTGGAATACAATGGAATTAGTGTGGGTCAAGGGCAATGGCATAAGCGAGACCCTAACGGCCTATGTGGGAACGAAGACATAGTCCGAGTGAAGATGAGGAACGAAGACGAAGTGAAAGGAAAAAGTGAAACGTAAAAATCATCGCTTACTCTGATACAGATTGGGCGGGAGACATAGAGACCTCACGGTCAACCACTGGTTACTCCATCTACCTAGGTAATGGAATCATCTCATGGCTCTCCAAGCAAAAGAAGAGAGTTCGCCTTTCCTCCACCAAAGCGGAATACTGTGGCATGACAGAATGTTGCAAACAAATCCAATGGATCCACAACCTCTTCAAAGAGATCTCCTTTCCTCTTCCACCAGTCCCACTCTGTGCTGATAACCAAGGCGCCATATTCCTTGCTTCGAATCCTGCTCAGGAAGGACATACCAAACACATCCGCATACCAGAACACTACATCCGAGAAGCTGTCGAGTTTGGTGAAGTTGTGCTATACTACGTTCCCATCAACATCCAGTTTTCAGATATCTTCACCAAGAACCTTGGGAAGATAGTCTTCGAGCATGGAAGGAAATGTCTCACCCTTTTGCCCCCTCTATGATGACAATGTTTCTAGTGAGAGAGAGTATTGAGAATCATGGTGTTCGTCTTCAGACTTTGCTTACAGCCACCATGATCTAGACCTGATTATATCAGCTGTCTGGACCTTAGGTCTGTATAACACTATCACATATACTCATCATGACTTCATAGATAAGCATCTTTATCACCTTTGGCTGATACCTTATCTTCTTTATCATCCTTATCTTGATGATACGATACTCACATATCTTTGGTCATTTCTTATGACTCATTCTTATATCTCATATCCTTTTATGATAGAGACGCACAACATGCGCATACATACCTTCCTGTACTTAAAGGAGAGCTCCCTCTATATGCTCTCCTTAACCCAGTCAATCAAGTCGTCTCTCAATATACTCTTCAAGGCTTATCTTGATCCACTCCTAGTGCTAGTGAGTCTCCTCCCTAGTCAATACCTTCCTATACCTTTGACATCGCTGTCGCTGGTAACCTCTCTTGGTTCCTTACCAGAGAGAGACAAGTGCAACCCTGCATTGCATTAGTGTTATGGTTTTCTACGGTTAGAACAGAACCGGAACCGCACATAAGCCAAAGAATATAGGATGGGACGTGCACACAAGAGCACCCCCTTCATTTCCCCTCTTTAGACTAAGGATTAGCCATTCAGCTAATCTTAGAACTCAGCTACGATAGACTTCCATCCCCCAGGGATATTGGGACTCCAATCATGAGTTCCTCAATTGACCCTGAAGCATGAAGGCTGTTCACCCAGGACAGGACAACGCTTCATTTAGTATATTTCATATACACACCGATCGAGTCATTGATGTTACGGATTTCCCCATAGACGATTGGCTATTGGCGACGCCTCTAGAAGGCGACGGCAATGGCACATTTTCTTTTTCTTTTACCCCTTACGATACTCCTTTATGCGACGGCTTCCCCGTCTTAGATTCTTACTTTACGTGGCCCGATGTGGACCACTCGATACCTTCTTCAATGACGGGTGGCTGGTTCAAGAGCAATCCTGATCAGTGGCTCTGATTCAGGAAGCGGTTCTCCGCTTCCCCTTACGAGTACCGTGGATTCCTTCCCTCCACTCCGCAGGTCTCTATTTACCTTTTACATATGTTTCCTTTGTCGTACGCGGCTCTCCGCTCTCCTCTTTTGGATGACTCCTTCGGGACATCCTGTATTTGTAGTACGGTCTTCTGCATGGACTCCCGCTTCTCCTTCTGGATGCTCTCCATATCCAGATAGATTCCTTCTATATCCACGTCTCTTTACGTATATAAGGGGCTTCTTCTCCTTCTATGTTCCTTAGCTAGTTCTGCGCAATTCAGCATACTTCTAAGACTCCACTCAGTGTGAAGACTTCTCCCTAATGGTTGAAGACCCTCAGCACTGCGGATCGAGGCCCTCTTCCTAACGGACGTCGCTGCCTCCGGATCCAGTTCTCTCTTCGCTAACCTAAGGCGTGGGTGAGTCATCGCCGCCAGACAGCTAAGCCGGACCCAGTCTAGTGATTGTACGCTCCCGCGTAACAGGGAGGTGCGGGGGAAGAGGGAAGTGCCACGCTGGGCAGCAGCAATGGCCTCGAGGACAAGGAGGTCGGAAGGGGTAGAGCTTGCGATTTTCTCCGCGAGATGGATGTCAAGAGCACGAATGAAAAGGTTGGGCGCAAGGAGGGTGATGTCCTGGTTATCACAGGAGGTATCGACGTCGTCTCGTCAAGAGAGGGCATCCGCGGGACCCATCTTCAAGGCACTTTGATGCTCGAAGAGTAAATCGAAATCCTGGAGGAAGAGCATCCAGCGGGCATGGCGGCGGGAGAGGGCGCAGGGTTCCTTGAAGTAAGTCAAGTTCTTGTGATCTGTCATGATGGTGATGGTATGAGGGGTGTCAGAGAGATATTGGTGCCATTCTTCGAGGGCATGTATGACAGCGAGGAGTTTGTGGTCATAGATGTCATAATTTTGTTCGGCCAGAGAGAACGTCTCCAAGAAATAAGCACAGGGATGGAGGTCGCCGTTGGAGTCCTTCTGCATAAGGACCGCACCTGAGGAGACGAGAGATGTGTCAGTCATGACGTGGAATGGGCGAGAGGGGTCTGGCATGCGGAGAACTGGATTAGAAAGGAAGGCGTCCTTCAGTGACTAGACGGCGAATTGCTGGTCGGGGCCCCACTGCCACTCGGACGACTTCTGAGTGAGAGAATGAAGGGGGTGGGCGATTTCCAAGAAGTTTGGGATGAACTTTCGATAGAAGTTGCAGAATCTGATGAACGATCGGACCGCCTTGACAGATTTTGGGTGCTCCCAGTCACGAATGGTGGAGAGCTTGGTCGGGTCCATCTGAACCTGACCATCCTTGATAACCATACCAAGGTATTCGACCTCAGTGACATTGAAAGAGCACTTGTGGAGTTTCAAGTGTTATGGATTTCCCTATAGACGATTGGCTATCGGCGACGCCTCTTGAAGGCGACGGCAATGGCACTTTTTCTTTTTCTTTTACTCCTTACGATGCTCCTTTACGCAACGGGTTTCCCGTCTTAGATTCCTACTTTACGTGGCCCGATGTGGACCACTTGATTCCTTCTTCAATGATGGGTGGCTGGTTCGAGAGCAATCCTGATCAGTGGCTCTGATTCCATAAGTGGCTCTCCGCTTCTCCTTATGGGTACCACAGTTTCCTTCCATTCCACACCGTGGGTCTCCTTCATCCCTTTTACGTATGTTTTGTTATGGTTGCTGCATAAGCAGGCTACCGTGGACTCAGGACTGAGTACGAGACTCGCGAGGACGAAGGGCTGGGGGTTCTCAGGTTCCGTGGTGGCGATGACTCACCCACGTGTTGGAACAAGAGCAAGGGGATGCGACCTAAAGACGCAGGACTAAGGACAAGGACAAAGAATGAGGACAATACCTCAGGTGGTCGCGCGACGACCGGGAGTCTTTGGTAATTGAAGACGACAAAGGAGCAAGGATTCCGGTCACTAACCGGGGGACGGTTGAAGACTGGGAGGTCGATGACATAGACAAGGAGTGTCAAAGGAGGAGATCCGACGACGGACGCAGGAGGAGTCAAGTAAGCTCAGATAGATTGAGTGGATCAAGACTGAGGATACATGGACAGGTATCTAGGGTTTATATATGTAAAGGCCCTTTAGGGCAGGCAGCGGAGTCATCTGGATATAAAGGGGAAATGACTCGTCATGACTCACAAGCACTGCTATGCGCAGCAACAGAGTAAGCAAGAATGACAAAGAGATGACGAAGCGATGATGAATGTGTGAAGGGCACGGCATATGATGTGAGCACGATGAGTAAAGTAGAATGTCTGTGGAATACGATGGAATTAGTGTGGGTCAAGGGCAATTGCATAAGCAAGACCCTAACAGCCTATGCGGCAACGAAGGCGTAGTCCGAGTGAAGACGAAGGGCGAAGACGAAGTGAAAAGAAAAAGTGAAACGTAACATTACCCCCCTACTAGCGTCAAGTTTCCAATGAAGACCACAACGCCACTTTAGAGAATTCACAGATCAAATCCATGATGAACTGGGGAACTGGTGATGTTTCCGTATCTGACATTGTCAATGGGGTCATCTGCAACCGGGGAGGGTGCCCTAAAGGGGGAGGGGACCCGAAAGGGAGAGGAGGCCGCACGAGTGCGGCGGAGGCAGCGGGGTGCGGGGACTGGGATGGGGAGGCCGGGGGGCCGAAAGGACTGCTGAGTAGATGTGGTCCTCCGAGATCGTCCTGAGGAATTGGACGTGGATGGCGAGGGGGTGTGTGAGCAGCGGTTTAGGGGACAGGTGCCTTGGGAGTGGCCCGGGGCCCATTTAAGACAGATAGGGCATTGATAGAAGGAGCACTTGGGGTGGCGGTGACCAAGGCAGCAGCAAGAGAAGCAGGCCTCGTGGAAGCAAGGATGGGATGGGGGGAGAGGGTTTCTGTTACCTGACCAGTAAGCTTTGGCATGTTCATAGAACTCCCCTTCTTCGGTGCCAATGGGCGATGAAGAGGCAGATGGGGTGTGGGCGCGGGGAGCGTGTGGTGGGGATTCATTGTGGGAGGCAGGGAACACAGGTGGTACTGGTACAAGGAGGCGCTGCTGTTGTTCACATTGTTCTCGGAGGTAACGGTCTACATCGACCAGGAAGTCATCCATGCCCAATTGGTATAGGGCTTGGTGAAGGGCAATGCGGGTGTTTCTTTGTATGACGGAAAGGACGGAGGAGTGACGACGGGACCGGTTGGATGAGTGACGGGAGTTCAGATCCTAGACCATCTATTCCAGGCGTTTGTTTTGCAAGTAGGCCTGGTAGAGGGCATGGAGAGGAGAGTCCAGGTCTAGGTAATGGGCGATGGAGGTCGCCATGGGGGAGTCAGTGACGAAGCGGTGGATTCAGGAAGAGACAACGGTAGTAAGGGGGACGACGCGCTGGCAGTGCGCGGCGTGAGGAACATCTACGCTATCTATAGGAGAAGCGGAGCGGGGAATAGAATCAGCGAGAGAATGAGAGCCCCAAATGAACTCAGCGCCATTGGAGTCCCAGCCCGCCTCAGCCTGAACGGGGGAAGGGAGACGAGAGGGTGACGGTGTGAGAGAGGATTCGGTGGAGGCCGAGACCGACATCATAAGCCGATCAAGGAGGCGGGTGACAACAGGGGATGTAGGAGCAGGGGAGTCGGTGGACTCCAAGATGGAGAGGTGAGGTGCGTCAGAGAGATGACCAAGAAGAGTGGGCGACGAAGTGGAAGACATATTGAACTTGGTTTGAATACGGCGGACGGTGATGGTACAAGAGGAAGGAGACTGGGGAAAGAAATGTTTGCGATGGACCTTTTTATAGGCCAGGACTACATCGGAGGCATTTCCCAAGTTGGATTCGGGTTCCCAGGAGTCTTCTTCCGCCGTGTATCCCTTCCATCGGATCAGGAAGGAGCGGCGATTGGGGGGTCCGCAGTGTTTGAGAATCTTCTCAATTTCGTATTCTTCTTCTCCACCGACGAGATCCGGTGGAGGTTTTGGGAAGTTCTTCCCATGGACGTCATTTTCCCGATAGGGCAATAAGAGTGACGCATGGAAGACCGGGTGGATCCGCCAGGTAGAGGGGAGGCGGAGATGGTAGGTGAGTGGGAACAGGACGTCTTTGATAATGAATGGTCCTTCTCACTTGGGAGTGAACTTGGGCGAAGTGAGGGTGCATTTGAGGTTGCGAGCCTCAAGCCAGACTTTGTCTCCTTTGGTGAAGGGTTTGAAGCTGCGAGACGAGTGAGACTTCATCACTTGCTGGGCAAGGGCATGGGTGGCGAGGGCTTCATCACATGCGGCAGATAGTGCCTTGAGGCGTTCTTTGACCGTGGGGAGATTGGTAGAGGCAATGATGGAAGGTAGGGCGCGGGGTTCAAAGCCCATCATGAGGAAGAACGGCGATTTGCCGGTGACAGAGTGGGGGCGGTGGTTGTGCGCGAATTCCGCCATAGGCAGGAAATTGGTCCAGGACGAAGGGTTGTCATGGCAGAAGATCCAAAGGTAGGTTTCGATCTCCTGGTTGACACATCCCGTTTCACCATCTGATTGGGGATGATAAGTGGTGGAGTGGGCGAGGTCGTAGCCGATCAGGCATGCGAGCTCCTTGGCGAAGGAAGAAGCGAACTGCAGTCCGTGATCAGAGATGATTTTGTCGTAAAGGCCGAAGTGCGTGTAAACCTTGTGGAAGAAAAGGTTGGCAATACCCACGGCATTGGCCGTTTTCAACGTGGGGCAAAGAATTGCCCCCTTCATAAGGCCATGGTCGACCACAACCATGAGAGAGTCAAAGCCCCCAGAGAGAGGGAGGTCAGTGATCAGATCGACGGAGATCTGTTGAAAGGGGCGGGTGCAGGACGAGGGAATCAGCGAAAGCGGAGGAACGGTGGGGTGCATGTTTGCCTTCATTTGTTGACAGGGGGCACAGCCCTCAATGTATTTCTGGACGAAATGGGCCAGACTGGGCCACCAGAATTCCGCGGAGACAAGTTGGTGGGTCTTCAGATATCCGGGGTGACCGGAGGAGACAGAGTCGTGACATCGGGCTATAATGGAGCGACGGAGGTCCTCGTCCGGGGGAATGTACACACGACCCTGAAAGGTGAGAATACCAGCCTCATAGCTCCAATCAGAGAATCGGTGATGGTAGCGGGCCGGGAGGTCGTTTTCAAGGGCTGAGAGGTGTTGCAGGACGAGGGGGTTGGAGGTGGAGGAGGCACGGACTTTATCTGCGATCATTGTGTCGACAAGGCAGACGTTGAAGAGGTCGTCGGGGAGTAGGGTGATGTCGTGATTGTCAGTCTCGTCGAAGACGTGGTCAGGACGGCAAGATAGGGCGTCGGGACCGGAAAGGAGTTTCCCGGGGACGTGGGAGAACTGCAGATCGAAATCCGCAAGGTCAAGGAGCCAGTGAGCCTGGTGACGGTTCAGGTTTTGGGGTTGTCTGAAGTACGTGAGGTTTTTATGGTCTGTGAAGACCGTGACGGGTGAAGGATGACCATGGAGATAGTGTCTCCAGGATTTCAAGGCACGAATGACCGTGAGGAGTTCGCGATCGAAGACATCATAGTTGCACTCCGTGGCACCGAAGGATTGCGATAGGTAGGAACAGGGTTTCCACTTGCCGTTTTCATCTGTTTGCAAGAGGATGCCTCTGGATGCATACTTGGAGGCATCGGTGGCAATGGCAAAGGGTCGGGTGAGATCGGGAAAGCGGAGGACAGGGTTGGACAAGAATGCCTTTTTGAGCGTGGAGAAGGCTTCAGAGTGGCGGGGTTCCCAGATCCATTCCTGGGATTTCTTAGTCAAGTCAATGAGGGGACAGGCGAGGGTGGAGAAGTTGGGGATGAACCGACAATAGAAGTTCGTGAAACCTAGGAAGGAGCAAACATCTCGAAGATGTTTGGGTTCTGGCCAATCTGCAATGCCAGAGAGTTTGACGGGGTCCATGGCGAGTTCGCCAGGATGGGCAACCATGCCAAGGTATTCAACTTTGGAGACACCAAAGTTGCATTTGTCGAGTTTGAGGTGAAGGTTGAGTTCCGTCATCCATTGAAGGACACAGCGAGTTTGTTCTTTGTGGACCTTGTCGTCTGGGGAGAAGATGAGAAGGTCATCCATGTAAATCACCAACCATCCTTCAGCGATCATCTCTCAGAATGAATCATTCATGAAGTGTTGGAAGGTGGCGGGGGAGTTGGTAAGGTCGAAGAACATGACAGTGGGTTCGAAGAGCCCCTTATGGGTGATAAAGGCGGCTTTCCATTCATGGCCTTCTTTGATACGGACATTGTTATATTCCCAGCAGACATCGAACTTGGTAAAGACCTTGGTGTCTTTGAGTTTGTCCACGAGGTCGGGGATCAAGGGTAGTGGGTAGGCGTCACGAACAGTGTGTTCGTTGACATATCAGTAATCTTGGCAGGGACGGAGTTTGCCATCTTTCTTTTTGACGAAGAAGAAAGGGGAGGCCTGTGGAGAGTTGGAAGGGCGGATCTTCCCGGCAGCTAGGTTCTCTTCTAAGAAGGCTTTGGTTGCCTCCTTTTCCGAGGGGGACAAGGGGTAGAGTTTCCCTACTTTGGGTACGAAGTCGGGGTTGAGGTTGATCTTGTGGTCACACGAGCGGGAAGGGGGAAGTGAGTCGGCAGACTCCTTGGAGAACACCGAGGCGAATTCAGTGTACACAGCAGGGAGAGGGTTTTTGTTCTTCTCAATGGTTCCAGCAGAAGCAGCAAGGTCGGTGGCGGTGGAAGTGGCGGCCACAGTCCATAGTTTGCGAGAGATGGTTCGTGTGAGGAAGCGTTGACCAACCTTAGCACAACGGTTGATAGAGTTTTTCCGGGAGGCATCCTCGGTGGTGCCGAAGCCGGCAGAAGATCCAAGATACTTGTAGAGATGGCCATCATAGATTTGATTGGCCTTCACATGGCGGGAGTGGGGAGTATGAGGGCGTTTTTGCTTGGCGGCAAAGATGAGTTCCTCGTTGGAGGGGACTCGGTCGTCATCTTCTTCTTCCTTGACTTCCACGGTGGGTTTCGGAGGAGGGAGAATGGAGAAGGTGAGGGTCTTAGCGACCCAATCGATGGTTGGATTGTTGGCTTTGAGCCAGGGCATACCGAGGATGATGTTCTCGGTCCCACAATGCATGATGTAGAACTTGACAGGTTGAATCCTGTCAAGGATGCGGAGGTTCAAGGTGGCAGTGAATTTGAGGTCGCCGTTCTTGTTTCGAGATTGATCGACGTTCCTAACCGGGATAGGCTTCGGAAGGCGATCCTTGGGGAGGTGGTTTCTGGCGACGAAGTCCCAGTCGGTACAGTTGATATCTGCACTGGAGTCGATGAGCGGGTGGGTGTCGACGGCT
The DNA here is from genome assembly GCA_038091155.1 of Harrya chromipes. Taxonomy (NCBI): domain Eukaryota; kingdom Fungi; phylum Basidiomycota; class Agaricomycetes; order Boletales; family Boletaceae; genus Harrya; species Harrya chromipes. The sequence continues at coordinate 1,683 of JBBPNX010000554.1, read as the reverse complement.
TTGCGAGGTCTAGCGGGATTGAAGAGGGAGCAGGGGAAGTGTATTCACTTCTTCGATCTATCGGCTAGTAGTACATTGTTTGCAAGAAGAGAAGGAGAAACTGGCATCGAAGCAGATCTCCTATCTAAAAACCCATCTTCTCCTTCACCACCTTCTTGACCTTGGGGAGGTCATCCTCCTCCTCGTCCGACTCTTCTTCAGCGAGGTCGGGGAGGTCGTCTTTTGGCACTTTGGGGGTGCGTACTTTCTTGACTCGACAAGAGGTAGAAGGTTTCCCTTCGGATGGGAACTTGGGGCAGAAGGAAGAGGGGTGTCCCTTCTCCCAGCAGCGGAAGCAGAGACCTTGTTTCATGCACTGCTCTCTTTCAGCGGGCGTGAGCTTGGGGATGCGGACAGCGTCAACGTCCATGGCGTTCGGGTCGACTTCCTTTTTGGAGGAGGAAGTGTGGTGGGCAATGTAGTAGGTGGTTTGTTTCGAGCGGGAGGAGAGCTCGTCGGCACGATCCCATTGGACTTTGAAATGGATGGCCTTGGAGTACCACTCAGCGATGGTAGAGGGGACGTTGTCCATGGAATAGATGCGCCTCATCAGCGCGACGGGGATTCCGGTGGAGAAGTAATTGATGAGGACATTGTTGGAGTCGATGCCTGAGATAGCGACATTGTTTTGGAATTCTGCAATATAGGTTTGCAGAGACGAGGAGTTCTTGACTCATGTGGTAGCAAGCCAAGAGATGGCATTAGCGGCAAGGTCGGACTGTTCAAAGGCCTTTCTGAAGGTGGTATCGAAGTCCTTCCATGTCCCAAAGGAGGGAGTGGCGGTGGCAAAGCATTGTTGGCGGTAGGTGTCGGCCCAGGTACGGGCGGAGCCTTCCGTCATGAACGAGAGGGCATAGGCAACCTTCTTTGCGTCAGTGTTGTAGACATCAGCATTGATGAGAAGGTACGAGAGGGCGGAGTTGAGCCAGGGGCAGGTGCGGTTGAAGTCTCCCGAGAAGTTCTCAGGAGCGGCGAGACAGAGTTCGACTAGTTTGGTCGACATGGTGGCAGAGGGTGTGCTAGGGCTAGGGGCGAAGGGTAGAACTCGGCTGGGTAAGGCAGAGGGTCCTGGGTTAGGTCTAGGTGGGAACAAGACTCCGGATTGGGCGATTGGAGTGGGCGAAGGGGGTGTCTGGGCGCAGGGGATCACAAGCTGGGAGTTCAGCTGGTGGCTAAGGGTGGTGGTGGTTTGTTCTTCTTCGAGGTCTTTGAAGTGGAGGTTGGTGGGAGAGGTTGGTTCCTCTTGTATGAACCACTCAAACTTGGACCGTTTCGGGGATCATGTTGAGACCCGCACACAAGATAATAGATGGGTGATAGATGAGAAAAGGATTAGTAGTCAGTTAGACCAGGCTTTCACCGTGAATCCAAATGAATACGACTGAGGGAAAGACTACGATACATGAGGGTTTATATACTATGACTACAGTGATGACTAATCGTCCATGAGGTGAATGCATGTTGTACACGTGTGAGATAACAATAATAGTAGCCAATGGCGTAAAGGGAGCTTATCAGAAGTATGACATAGTGTGGGAGCGAACCGGTAAAGATAGGAAGCGAAGTAACCGGGTCTGGAATGATCTGGCCAAAGGAAGTCTAGACCAGTATCTATAAAGGGAACCATAAGTTAGGGTTAGGGGT
>JBBPNX010000553.1:0-17402 GCA_038091155.1 Harrya chromipes | reverse complement strand
CTGAAAGCCTTTTGAAAGTCGTTGCGCCCAAAACCCGTGGAGTCAACTCGAATGTGGTATCTGCCAGTGCCAGTGAAGACGTCGATATCCAGGATGATCGGGAAGATGTGCAGGAAGAGGAACTTGATGAAGAAGTTGCTGGTGATATGCAAATCGATCTTCTGGACGACGGTGACCCAATGGCCACTAATTCTTTTTTCGACGATAACGATCCCATGAATGAGGATTCGGACCCACCATTTGACTCAGAGGCTCTTCAGGTATCTAGCTTTGCTTTCCCCCCTCCTTTCACCATCAACTAAACTAATTTTTGAAGATCCAACCACTACGTCAGACACCAGCCCATACTAGACCACAACCATCTGCAGCTCGATCCAAGGGCAAGACGCCTGTACGAGAGGGGTGGAGCGCCTTCAACACAAGACACAATCTGTATTCACGACCGTCCAGCTCTGTCGGTTCCACGGTGACCCGGAAAAGCGGCACATCAGATGGTCGCTTGTCTTCTACAAAGCCAACGTCAACGGGCACTGCGAGCTCTTACGCAGCAAAGATCAGTGAGCTGGACAAGGCAAGTAATGCCTTGGAAGTGGCTTCCGTCCCTCGTTCTGTGGTGCGGTATAACTACCGCTTACAAAAAGCGGAACTGGAGATTCAGAGGGAAGAGCTCAAATCCAAATGGCAGCACGCAGAAGCCGACTTTCAACGCGAGCAAGAGCTCAAGATGTTAGATATAAAGCTGAAGGAATCCGAGGAGCGTTCAATTTCCCGTCACATCGAGTTGCTGAACAAGCAGATGGAGTATATGCAGACTATGCAAACCCTTGGTGTCGCCACCGGCGCTGGCGCTGGCTTGCCACCCATACTACCTTCTCCCTTTGCGGCCGCTGGCTCCGAGTCTCGAGATCCCTCTGCTGCCAGTTCCCAAATGTCCACTGGTGTCGCTACAGGTTTCTCTGCCGCTGTTGCAGGTCCTTCAAAGGGCTCAGGTTTTGGTACACACCGTGACTCTTAGATTTTATCTTGCCGTCTTTTATCTGACTCCTTCCTTTCCATCCATTTCATGTTCTCTTTTGTGTTCCCTCCAAGTTCTTCGTCGCATTCGGGTCAATGGCGGAACATTTCATTTTCAAGTTTGCCCCTCTCCAAGTCGCTCTTCACGTTTGGCCTTTGTCTTTCTAAGTGTGCGTTATGTGTATGTGTTTCTCTCTCCAAGGACAACGTGTTTGCTAGTGTTACAATGATACTTATTTATGTCTCCACATCACGAACAACATAAGGGACACCGAGTTCCTCAAACAGACTGCGCATCAAGTTCGCGCGAATCAGCTGACCCGGTGAGCCAACCGGAACATTCACCACCACATTCTCACCACCTCTTTCAGGCTCCCTTACCTCTCCTTGGGCCCATCCCATCATCGATGACTTCCCAAGTGTCTCTTCAAAGCGGATGATCATGTTGTGTAAAATCAGGCAACATTGTACCCAGTGGACGGTGTATTTGATGTCATCCATTGACCTGATATGTACACGAAGGTCCCGCAAGGATTGGAAGCGCCCTTTAAGGGCTGCAAAAGCGTGCTCAACTCGGACATGAACCTAGGTATGATTTCTTGTAAGTGTCACTGGTGACTGCGCACGCCAAGTACCACATGATAACTGACTTTTGACAGATATTTGTTATAGAACTTCTGTGGCCTTGACAGCGGTGTGTTTCGGAGGGCCTTGAAAGGTACAACGCACCACGGCTTGGTCGGATAAGCACTATCTGCCCAAATCCAGTGATTTTCGGGTATTAACTCTTCTGCATGCTGTGCAATATGTGTTCCTTGGAATGCATATGCGTCGTGGACACTCCCCGGGTGGCCTAAGCCATAGTCCACTATGAACATGTTGTGGACCATCACGGTGAGCTACCAAGACCACACCGTCAGCTATCAATCAACCAACAAGGTACGTCGAGTTTCAATTCTCACCTGGCAATTTAACGAGAAGTTTCCCTTCCGGTCTACAAAGGTATCCCCATAGATTGCTGGTTTTTCATACAGCGGTATGGTTGTCCCATCAGCAGCAAAAATGCCACCCTCCCAAGCACGGCAAGTCTTCCCCACCACAAATTCGTGCGCAAGCTCCACGTCATTTGACCCCACCGCAGGAATATAAACAAACTCATCGTGCAAATCTAGGAGCGCAACCATAACCCGGTTTGTACAATTCACAACCGATCCCACGCTAACCCCTGCCCACAGGCTGACATCGTGAAGTGACACTCCGTTTCCATAATGGCCCACACAATTCAGGAAGATTGCGAGTTGTATCGCCACTGGGAGTTGTGAGTGATTTGAATTGGACTGGAAAATGGGGTGAAGACTAATCCGATCTAGAATACAGTCGAAGACGTCCGGATCGACACGGAGCTTTGTGCGGAATAGGTGGGGCTGGAACTCTGCAAAATGATTGAGGACATGGAGTTGTGATGCGCGCATCGGTTTCTCGACGATCCGGTTCAGAACGCGTGTCCTTGAGATCTCGTCACGCAGTGCTCAGATTGCATCGATCAAATGGTGATGGTGCTCAGTCTGAGCTTCCAGTGAGTCGATCGACTTGGAGTCATGCGACTCTGAGTCTGTGTCGGTGCTACTAGTATCTGTGTCGGAGAGGGGGGAGATGGGAGATGGTGGGGTGATGAGAAGGTAGTCTGAGTCGTCCACAGAGTCATCAGTGTCCGACGTGTCCTCATCCGAGTCAAACCAATCCTGCAAGGTATTCAGCCGTTTTTCTGCAACTTTCAACTCTAGCTGATCAAGTGCTTCCAATAGGAGTTTCCTTTCGGATGGGCGAGGCATGCTAGTAGAGGATCCAGGAGCACAGAATGATATCCATCACTGTGATCACTACCATTTACACTCGAATTTGTTTATTCTTGGAACTTTGATCTTTCTACCTTGTGTGTGACTCGGTGGTGCACATCGGCCCGGTTCTCGGCAAGTCTCGGCAAGTGTGGAGTTTGAATTTAATCCGAAAACTTCAGGCTTCCGTAGACTTCAAAAATAGCACAAGCATAGGCTAATAATAGGGTTACCATAGCCTACTTGAGCCGAACTACTGACATGTCCAGTACGCTCGTTGAAGACACCTTGTCCCGATCAGCACCCTAGTAGTGCCGTTCCTCCCAGACCGTTCAAAGTTCGGCGGTGGAAACGTTCCTTCGAGTTGGGAAACTATCGTGGCGAAACGAGGAGCTGCATATGGTCGCTGACCGAGCCAGCGAGAGGACGTCGTCCGCATCTGCCCGCAGAAATTCGGTCGATGAAGTTGGAGGTTGGTCAACTACTAGTTAGTAGTACCACATTCGACCAGAAGGGATATCTGCACCAGCATCACTGTCGATGACGAAAACGTACACGCCTGGCAGCCTGGGGGTCGCGGGTTTGTCAGCAATCCGTTCGCGAGAACGAACGTGCTGTCATGATCGAGGGCTGCCCCGCAACGTGTAGTATGACGAGATCGACTCCCTACATGCTTGTGCAGCAGGCGCCCGTGTTGTGAGCACCAGTGGCCTCCTTGTCCGACAGGCTTCAAGCTACTAAGCCTCGCGCTTGCAACTTGAACGCGATAGAGTGAAACGAAGGACGCCAATACCATACGCCCACTGCAGTACTGACGGACAAGCTGCCACTGCAGCGATAGCGATCGATCGCGGAAAGTGGCAGCTGGACCTGGTCAGTTGGCAGAATGGCACTTATTGTTGACCGATGAAGGTAAGAACCGTGAGAGCCTCAAGCCTGTCAGAGCCGCTGCCAGATCGCCAAATGTGGTCTCAGGCTGCTCCCACCCTCATCCTTGTCACTGGCGCGTTCAGCTTCGTGGGCGCCGGCGGGGCCCAACCGGCCTTGCTTGTTTTGCCCCATCACACTTGTAATCAACGGCAACTTATGATGGCTTATCATGATGTGGCATCGCCGAGGACCCGAACTCAATCCGAATCATCCTCGACACGTGCAAACCCAGTCCCGAAATTGAAGCGAGCCCATCATGATTGGCCAAACATAGTCTACCAAATGGCAGTGAGCTGAACCGTACTCGGCAAGTTGTCTACAGTTCTGCTGGTTATGATAGCTAGGTTTTACCGGTCTTATAATATATCGTAGTCAATGCTATGGGCGCCGTATCACTGGAAGGATCATAAAGTTGTCAGGAAAAATATGACGCAAAACCCTGGCGACACTGGCATGCGATTACGTTGTCCACCCTTCTCGCTCCCCGTGGCATGTTATTCGCGCTGTGAACGCGTGCCAGTGCACCTTGCTAAAGGCCGGAACCAGTGCCTCCCACTCCATTCTTTCCCAAGCAAACCGTACTGACGAGATGGCACTCAGGCGTACGCCAAAGCGAGATCTGTTGGGCATCGCAATCATCCAGTTCGCCATTTTGAACATTGCATGGGCGTTCTTTATCGCTGTCAAGATCAAGAACCCCCTTCCCCTACCGGATGGAACGGCCAAGTGGGTGAACAAGAACCCCACGGAAACGACCGTCGTGGTCACCGTCGTTGCGACCGTCATCAGCTCCATGACGTCGAGGTAGGTGCCCAGCTTGACATTCGCTTGGGGTTCACTACTCAGACAGACTCGTGTGCGACTCTGCTGTAGTTGCTTTACACGGGCAGCAAAGCACGCTCTAAGGCATTACCTCAGTTCTCGACGGTATATCTCACTAGCCAACTTGAGCCTAGGCGTCGCCGTGGCGAGCGCGTCGTTTAGTTTCAAGCGCAAACCCAGATACCTAGGCTCGACCTTTGGAACGTTGGTTATTGCTACGACGTTTGGTCTAGTGAATTCCGCGTATGTTCAAGTAGAGGTGCTTGCAATGGTCTCATTGACCGTTGATTTAACGTTTGACAGCTGGACGACGTTCCTTTCCCCCATTCAAGTCAACGTACTCGTCCCCGTGACTGGCGAAGAACTGGATCTCAGTAGTCAAACGTTCGATGCTCTCTTAGGCCAAGATATGAACAATACCTTCGGGTTTTCCAATGGGACTCTCGTGACACCGCCAAGTAGGTCATTTCATAGTGTACTGAGATCAGATAGCCAATGTACATTCTTTCATCAGACTCCTCAAATTCCATTGTCTCCTTTGCTTCTACAGGCGGTGTAACGAGAGCTACTGCATATGCATCCGGAGAATCAGGTATCCTCAACTTCAATAATGTCACATACGACACATCTACTGGTACGTGCTCGAAGGGTAGTCCCAGAGTCTAACAGACAGACAAGGTGGCGTTCAGGTGGCGTTCTCTCAGCTGTGTTTGGATACAGCGGTGCCAGCGATATCAGCACGACATCAGGGTCTGGAACTCCTGCATCGTTCGGTGGTGGACCTGTCCCAGGAAATTTGAAAGCTAGCTCTAGTCGTGAGGGAATATCCTCTACCTATAACATCACCCAGCAAGGCCTGACAGCAAACGTATCTTGTTTCAATTACACGAACCCTGCCGATTGGTATCCGATCGAGATAGCGACCGTCGGCGTGAACGCGACCTATGAGATGGATGGTTATGTTGCCGGTATTGTGCCGGTTGCAAATACCACTCTACCGCGCATGAGCTGCAACCCGAGTACGACATATTCATTTGTTATGCCGAATCTCTAACGAACCTCCCATTAGATATCACCGGTGAAGGGATGATCGCTTCGATGGCGGCGGTCAACTTCAACAATAGCAATTATCTTGCATCGGTCGTCTGCCCGTACACATGGCAAGACTCAGTCAATGCTGACAAGATCGGTAAGCTGGAAATTATGAGGTCCCTTGTGTGATTCATGAATGTTTTCTTTGCCAGTCGTCTACCACGCCGGGGTTGGAAAGTATGGCTCGTTACCCCCAACGATATGCGAGATCCAGCTTCTTGCCAGCCGATCATCCGTATTGTATTCCAACCAACTAGTGAGTGCGACACCGCAAGCCACGATACCGATCTCGGATCAACACAACATCAACTTTTGGGTGACGCTTTTCGTTGAACTAGAGGAGTGGGGATTTCAGACTGCCAGAGTGAATTCTCTGGGAAATATGCTGTTCTCACTACTGAATTCTGGGTCGACGAGCTTCTCAGAGTCCCCGGTCCACAGTTATCAGATATTTTTGGTGAGCGTCATTCCACTGAGCTGTACCAGATTCACAAAATCAACATTGTTCTAGCAGGAGTACTGGAAGGGAGTCGTTGAAGTCACGGGGACTGTGAGCGCAGTTATCCGTCAGTAAACCCCAGTCTGATGCATACATCTCTACCAAAAGGCCCTCCGTTCCGGATACACTGCATATCCACAAAACATCACCTCCGATATGCGGATGACGATGACTGGAACGCAGAACATCACGACCATGGGATGGACCTTCAACGACGTGCGCATCTATGCGCTTTTCCCAATCACCCTCACGGCTGTCATGACCTTTGCGGCGATCGGATATGCGCTCTACCATGCTGAGCAATTCGAGCAACGCGAAAAACAAGACGGTGCTCCGCCGCTTGTTGACCGTGTTGTCTCGCGCGACGGTTTGGGGCACCTGGTAGTGCCTCACACAGCCGTTGAGTCGTTTGATGCGTCGGATCCGATTCACCTTCTCGTCGCGTCGGCAGCGCGGGAGATGGCGCCTGCCGGCGGACCACAGGACACGCCAGCTCGGGTGCGTAGGTACTGGGATCAGTACGAGGAGACGGTGGTGTTTTTTCGGCTGGAGCGATAGTGTGACGAGGACGCCTTGGTGGGTTGATATGTACCAATCCCCGAGTTACTCATGTACGGTCACATCATGTTTTCACTGCCACCAGCGGCTTCTCGCGCTCGGCCCACGGTGAGTTTAGTCCAGCTTTCAGGTTGCCTTTACTTAAATCATCGCCCAAGTAAGTTATCAAAGAGTATGGAGAGCTCGTTGATTCATGTGAGATGTTTTTTCTAGTAGATCTGGGATTTAGTCTGGGGAAAGCATGTACACGTCCAGTACACTTTTAGTTGAAGGTCGTGGCGAAATGAGGAACTGCGTATGATCGCTGACCGAGCCGGCGAGAAGACGTAGTTCGCATCTGCCCGCGATAATTCGGTCGATATCGGAGGTTGGTCAACTAGTTAGTACCACGTTTTCAGGAGGGATATCTGCACCAGACTGTGGACGATAACGAAAACGTACTACTACTCACCGCGAAGTCACCAGGCCCACAGGGAAGCGCGATCTCTATTCCTCGGTAATTTGGGAAATAGAAAACAGACATGTGTGAAGGCGAGTGAGGAGAAGGAGTATCGATTATCATTACGCTATTTTGTCCGATCGGTACCACTGACACCCTGATCAAGTCTCCGACGGTGCTGATGATGCCGACGAGAGCAAAATAGCTGCACGACACCCACGCACAAAGCGGAACTGAAAAGAGCACCTTGTGCGTAGCGTCTTCTCGATCGAATCCGAGACAGTACTCGTGACACAGTGCCATTAGCCAACGTGGGTTCATCAGACCAACATCACTTTGAACGTTACAAACTCTCGATAATGATACACTTACACCATACAGAAACCAAAACACATGCGCAAACGCGCGAGACGAACACGAAGACGAGAACAGGAGCGGAGATGGAGATGGAGATAAACAGGGAAGACGGAAATAAAAGATAGAAGGAAACGGCTGGGTGATAGACGATGACAACACTTCTGCTGCGTACATCCATCGTGGCTGCACCCTGAGAAATGCTGTTTCGTGCCCTCAATTGGTCCAGGCGGTGAACGTACTCTGGAAGCCATCCGGGTTGTCGCTCGCGTGTATGACGCCGTTTTGACCCACGCTAAGCTGGTATGTCGATCCGATGGTTGACAGGCCGTATACGTTGACGCTCGATGCCGAGTCAGTGTTGAAGATGTGTGTTTGACACGAGTCGGTGGGGAGGCAGGTCTGGTTAAAGTTCTATGAAATGTTTCAGATGATCATGCAAGGGAGAGACTGTGTCGGTTCGATTGGAAACACACCTGGTAAAAGCTGTAAAAACCCGCACCTAAACGAGAGTTCAGCCACTTAACCAAGGTTACCTGAGACACTACGCACCGAAGATGATGATGTTGGACGAGGATTGCACATACATAGCCCATGCAGCGGTTATATTACCAGAAAAGGTGGGATCATGATAAGTGGAAGATGAACTATATGGTGCTGGAGCGGCGGGGGTGGGTTGATAGTAAGGCTGAAGGAGGAGTCACCGTCAACTACGAGCCAGGAGAGAACAAGGATCGCGTACAGTTTCTGTCTGAGCAAAGCCGATGTAGTGGTTCTGTGCGTTCACCAACTGATACTGGTAGAGAGCCGCATGTTCCGCTGGAAGGGCGTTTTATCGATTCCGCATCTAAAGTAACGATAGATCTGAAGACTTACAAGCTAAGACAGGAATGTGTCAGGCACAGCAAGGTTAAAAAGGGAACGGATATGACTCACAAGTTCCAATGAACCAAACAGGGCCCGCCGATTCCGAAAGTATACCACGCCCAGTAAAGACCGAAGTTAAAGCCGAGCTGGCGGAATCAAGATCGTGGTCTGCAGTCCACACCCATGTCCCCTGGCCGTCCGTTGGGTCCATATAACAAGAGAAAATGAATTGATATTACGAACCTCAAAGTATGCGCTAGACCCGGATGTTAGATGGATTCCCAAGAAGGCTGCCTGGCAATTCGTGTTCACAGAGCCTGAAGGACATTGCGCGTCTTGCATGTTGGTACCAACAGCTAGAGGTATTTGTTAATTGGTGCGGTATGCAGAAGAAGTACCGCACGAACCGCCTCCAAGTCTGACAACCACAGGGATCAGCAAAGTCACGTAGTAGTATAGATAACCTACCTGAGGTGAGTATCCCAAAGGCCAGCGGCGCCTTGCTGACCGGATGGGTCGTGGACGTTCCATTCAAGCAAGATCGCCCCGGGAGCTGGAAAGCATTCATATACGAAATCACCGGGCAGTATTCTACTCACCGGGCCCAACTGTGGAGAAGACGATGTCACTGATCTCGAGGACGCCTTGGGAGCCAGCTGTGCCCGCTTGTACGACGACTTGTGGGTCGGCCTGAGATTGGAAGTTACTACCTCCTCCGAGGATGACAGACCATGCCTCTCCGACGACCTGAGTTCCCGCTGGAATGCTGATCGTATCCGTGACATAGTATACACCCGCATCGAAGAAGAGGATCTTGCATCCAGCATACTGTGCGATGGACGTGAGGCGCAAATCTATCGTCTGTGGGATGTAAACGAACCTGGTCGAAGACATTCTGAATAGCCGCAGTATCATCTGTCTTTCCGTCACCCTTAGCACCTTGGCTCTTGACGCTCACGATCTGGCTCGTGGCATAGTTCGCATACTGAGGACGCGACTTGCCAAATATTCTGCCAGAACTATCAAGAAGCGCTGAGGGTTTGTTGGGCGATTGAACGGTACTCTGTGCCCAGGTCTTCTGACCTCCCGTGCCGGAGTACACATGCCCCTGACCCCAAGAAGCGATAGTAGTGGTACCTCCCACGAGGATAGTAGCTCCGTTGGCATCACTGACTGCCATCGATACGTTTGTGAGCTTGATATTGTTCAAAACCAACGAATAAGGGAGGGTGCCATTACTGGCAACAGACGACTGAACGAATATGGGTGTGTCGGCGACGACTCCATCGATGATGGCCTCCGAACCGACGCCCTGAAGATGTCTGGTGAATATCGAACGACCGTGTTCGCGAAAAGACAATTTACCTGAGTCTCCTCCGTGGTTCCCCCGACAGTCAATTGGAAGCCAACCTGTCAGTGTGAAAGCCAATCAGACACTCTCGACGCTAGTCGGAGGATAAGCGGCTCGAATCTACTCACTTGACAGTTGTTGATGGTAATGCCCTGGAAAGTGAACCCTGATGGGGTTATCAGTAGCAGCTTCCATTGGTTGATAGTGGAAGAACGAACCCCAGTTCCAGATACCCGATACAGCTGGCAGCACTTGGTGAATGTCCAAATTACATAAGTTGTGCCCCAACTCACCGACGTTACAGTTATTGATTGTAAGGTTGCGGACTGTGAATTGTTGGCTCCCAACTTCGATGCCAATCTTTCCTGATCAAAGTTCAACAATCCGATCTTCGTTCACTGAGGGTCTTGATTACCTCCATTGAAAACAATGTCTGACGAGGTATCAGTGGCGACATCATAGTGTATTGTTGCCGCGACTTACCCCCCATGAAACCACCACTAGTACAACGAAGACAATGTAAGTGAATTCCTCAGTTAGAATAAATGTCTACCTTCCGTTCTCCATGAACAATCCTATAATAGGAGATTAGGCTCGTCCCAATGAATGACCTTCCGTGACTGACCTACATGGTTGGTACCCGAAGCAGTCGACATCTCGACCACAACATTGACCAACGAAGTCGCCTGAGCCACCTGCCAGTGTAATCCAATTGCCGAGTTACCGGAAGGAATCTGCCTCAAATCAATGATTAAGTTCCGCGCCGAGCGGAAGCTGCGTCAGGACGAATCTCAGCGAAACAACATGGAACGCAGTCAATAGTGCGTACAAGTTGTTTTGATTGGTGAACCATTGAGCGCCATAGCCATTCGGAATGTAAGGGTCAGCGTCTGGTTCATTTTAGATCCAATTCCCTGATAAGATCTTGTAGAACTGACCAATGACCGCAAATCCACTGAAGTTGGAGCTTGCTAGAAGAGTTGGAGGATTCTTGGCATCTCCGATGACTTGGGTATAATAGTAGGTGTTAATGGGCGACGAGACCAGATAATTGCTAATCGTGAATCAGTGACATTCGCGCTCGAATCAAATCCAATCAATTTACCCCTGAGGGATATACACGATTGCTGGAGAGAGACTACAAATATCGGGTTGGTCACAGAGAGTGTACGAAAGAACCTCATACATACGTTGATGAAGCGCATGAGTCCCCCCCGCAGCGACTTCCAGACGACATAGCTAAACTGTGAATGGAGCGTCAATGGGATTTTTCACGAGATTGTGAGAACTAACTTGATTGCGGCCGTGTCATCGGTGATACCATCACCTTTGGCTCCAAAGTCTTTGACGTTGCGGAAGACTTGATACGAACTCGAATTGGTATTGTAAGGAGACGTTCCCTGGTGTTTGATAGTCTCGAGCCAATAAGGATCACCTGGTGACGCAGTACCGCCACCTAGAGGAGCCGAACAAGAGGAGCCGAGACCAGAAGCACAAGGGGTATATAAGACTGTAGTGAGAAGGAGGAACGCGATATTTAACCGCATAGCTTAACGTGAAGTGAACAGAAGATATTGAAAAACGGTGAACGAATTTCACTGCAAGAGAGGAGGAGATGAAGGTCTTTATATGCTGATACCAAGTTACGTGAACCCTGCATGGATATGAAAGCTGGTTGAGCATGAGGTATGCGGTAACCTGGAAATGGGCTTCGGGCTTCGATTGGTAACGAATTGGACCTTAACAGACACGGGAAAGACACAAGCGTGATTCGTCTGTGAAAGATTGAATGTCTTCTGCTGGCAGCGCGTCAGCACAACCTCAGTAGGGCAGTCTGCTACAGCTCGTTTTGTTCACGTGGAGTAAGGTTCATCAGCGGGATTCAAAATTGAAGCACACCTCTGTGCTCCTGACTGGCTCATAATCATGAACCGGTATCCACCCTTAGAGATTGAGTCCAGAGCAGGAAAGAGCTTGAGGTGAATATGGAAAGAAATCAATATGCCGCAAGGGTGATCCGAAAAATCGAAGGTGTGTGGGGTAGTTCCGGGCATTGATGAGATGTTTGTTCAAGGTCACCACCTTCTCAGATTGACCTGGAGTCTGTACGCTATCGGTCCGGTGGATGCAGACCATGTAGTTGGAGGGAACCAACGGGGATGGAATAGTTCGGATCTCAGTCACGTGAGTAGTCAGTGATTCATTCACCATATGAAGCAGAACGCCCCGCCTTCGATGAAATCCGGCTTGCCTGTGGGTGTGCTTGCAGGCAGTTGGCCTCCACGAAGCATATTATACATGAGATAGGGGATTTGTTGCATTTCCATGCATGGCCACTTGCAAAAATGAGGCGGATGGTCGCTGGAAAGTGGACATAGTACAACCCAAGGATGACAGTACTACTATTCCGAGACAGCACTTGAATTGCCAATGTACAGACCTATTCAGCCTATCTGCACGTGAAAATCTGTCAGATGAGCGGGGAAAGGACAATCCGTGCGGCCAAGGCCGCAATAAACCACCCGGCGACCTCAGTCAGTGGTCACGTTGGCTTTTGCCACATCGACGAAACCGCGGCCGGAACAATGTTTTTTTTGCTCCCCATCTGGCATAATGAAGGTCTCCCTTGAAGGCTCCGTCGTACTATATACGACGCAATTGCCACCGATGCGTACCGCATGCTACGCGGAGCACAATGGAACACAGAAAGAGGATTTAGGACTCGGACTCCGGGCCTGTGCGGAAAGAGCGTGCAATGGTCCAATTTTGAAGACTATTACAATGTATTTGCCTTGAGCCTGCCGGATACAACGTGATACATAGCACACGGATTACCATCTGATAACATACCATTCAGATACTAGAATTAATTTGAAGACAGAAAGACCTAATGGTGGCTAGCTACCAGCGCCACATGTATTATTTACGAACCGGTTTACAAGAGCTGGCCTTGGCTGAGCTCGCGGCCGAAGAACCACAGATATTGATTTTGTCGTAGAAAAGGGCATAATTGTTTTCGTTGGTCACATCTCTTTCAACTAATGTTACTTTGGTGCGATTGCCACTTGACAGACGAGGACAACGTCTTTGGATCGGATTTCGTGAGTACGGACGAAGAGGCGGCGCAAGAGGACGTCAAAAAATGTAGATAAAGCCATTCGAGACCAGCCTGAGGAACGCAGGGTGTGAAAGGTGCGTATTCTATTCTTCGTTCCCGAAACACGATGCAAACCCCTCTGTACTGGTTAGACCGCGCGTACGCACGTCGAAAAAGACACCGCAGCAGCCCACGCGCGCCAGAAGGTAACATTCAGCCCTGAAGCAACCTCTTCCCGGCCGAAACCACAAAAGACCAAACGCCGTGTCTCGCTCGGTGTCGTCGTCAATGCGGAAACAGGCAAAGTCATCAAAGATGGGGCGGGGACGGCGGGTGTCCAGAGGCAGAGTCAGAGAAGCCATAGTCTTGAATACTTCTGCAACTGTGAATCGTATCAAGGATGCGGAAGAGAAACGAGTGCGTATCTACTTTGTCGTATGCTGGTATCTGCGTTTCGTCATTCACCGGACATGGCTGTCACATGGGACCAAAGAAAACAAAAACGGCAAAAACGATCACATACTGGCAATTACCGACGCGAGACGAACTGATCGCACGCGCATCACTGAAAAATCAAGCGAAGTATCAAGCATTATAATTGCCAAATCACGTGAATAATCGCCATAATTGCCCGCCATCTGCCGATGCAGATAACCATGCCTGATATAACATGTTAAAGGTCCTCGTCGTTGACCATGGCCACAGATTTGGCCGCAGTTGACATTTGTTCGGCTTTCACCACCAGAAGAACCTGCTCTCCCGCAAAGCTCGTCATGAGCCATGCATGGCTCTTGATGGTCAATCTGATGCTCGAAGGTCCAGGTTGGTGCCATATTCCTCCATCCGCCCCGTTCACAAGCCCACGCCCTCAAAGCACATTGTGCGTCTCGTGTATCGCCCTTCACCAGTTTCGACCAAGTTGGCTCTCAGCTAAACCCGACCTCGAAATGTACCGGTTTCCCCAACTCTGGCAGATCGCCTATCTTTCCCCAGTACTAGTGGCATTCTCATGAGTTGTAATTTGCTCCGAGCTCGTTGATTATTCCCACTCACCTACTTTATTGCCTCGTCGCCCAGTTTGATACCATGTTCTGATGTTGGGGTCATATACGCCGCTGTGTACCGCTTTGCCCAATGAAAGCGACATTGGAGAAATGCCCAAGTACCATATTTCAACCCATGATGCACCACGGACGCGTAAATGCTCAAATAGCTCACTCGCGTGCCTCGTGTGTGTCATTTGCACGCTCATGCATTTAGTCATCAATAATACTGTTCTTTCACCGTGATTTATATACAAGGTGGTGGTACTACATGAACAAATCGAGAGCGCAGTGGTTCCATGAAAGTCTACTTGCACGAACGTGCCACAGAGAGGACCTCTGTCCGGAGAGGTTGATAATCCCCGACATTTCGACGGCCAAACACGGAGCTACAGCGTGTAGTTGAGGATCAGATGAATGAAACAAGAAAGTTGTGGCTTGCTCACCGATTCCACCAAAGCAGAAGTACCTTGATTTCGGCCGATTTCTCTGGCGAGCTCGGTGCTTCGAAGTAATCAACTATGTGGTAGTAGAATGTTTCGTAATTGAAATCCTCGTCCACCACCATCCATGAGGAGGCACTCGACAGCGCAAAACGAAGCTATCAAAGGGTCAGCAGAAAAGCGATTTTCAATGAGTGAAGGTGCACCTGAACTGCAATGTACGCTATCGCCCGTGGCTGCACAGTCTTCATTCCGAGGAGTTCTGCCACGTGCTTACGTGCACGCTGCACCCTGCTCTGAGAGGCCAGGTGACTTCCGTCATGGCGGCGCACTGAAGTCGGAGAGGTGAAAATATGTTTGAAAGCCTGGGAGTAATCTGTGGTTCAAAACGGATGTTTAATTTCCCGAGAAAAATTAGAAACAGACCTTGACAAGGAGATCGCTTTGGAATAAGCCTTGGGAGGGCGTGTCAGAGTTATACACGTAGTCTTTATAAAGGAAGAGTGGCCAGCTGTATGCGGTGACACGGAAGTTTGGATGATACTCTCGGATACACAAGCGCACGCTATCCATTAAGATCTGGTTAGCCATTCGTGAGAGGCGAACCATGTTTAACTGACCTAGCATCTGCCCAGTCATAGTCGACCGGGCAGAGGAGACAGCCAGTGATCGGATGGTTCATGCCGCGCCCTTCTTTATCACGTGCGGACAATGGGGGATCAACTCGTTCTGTGTTCGCTGCAGTGATCCAATGAATAACTTCCCCTTTCAGGGAGGAAGCGTCATCCCCCCGGGCTGTATCTGCACCGGCCTGTACCTGCCAATGTGCAAATGCCAATGAGTCATTTCGTACGGCGAGTTGAAGCAACCCACTCACCTCCCGACAAGCATATGAGTCGAATTGCCCTTCACCTAACAATTTTGCGACTGTCGGACACCATACCACGAGCTTCTGAAAGCTCTTGAACGTATGATTCTGCCTGTTGATTTGCTGTGGTCTCTGCGATTATCCAATATAAATATAAAGTCACTCACTCGGGTGTGGACTCTGCCTGTATTGTATCCATGGTGACACCGGCCTGACGAAGGCAAAGCTGCCGACGATCATTTTCATTCACCATGTCAAAGATTGGTTCAGTGGGGGTGACCAGCCGTCGTACTGCATGTCCCTCCCTTAACAAGGACTTGATGCTGCCAACGAGGATTCTAGCAGCCATGGTCACATGATGTAAGACATCACTTACGGTTTCTTGCAGAATTTGCTCTGCATAAGCGTATTCTCTGCCTCGAGAGCACTGATGCGTCTCATGAGGACATGCACTTCCTGTCCATTCAAGTGAGAAATGGTTGGTGAGGGAGAAGAGAATTGCGATTCAGCAGCCTGAGCCTGAGTCATCAAGTTTGGATCAATCGTTTGGACAGGGAGAGACCCAGAGGTGGTGGTAGCTGATGAGGTTGCCATGGGTGAGGCCAAGTTTCTCTTGCAGGCACAAATACTTATGGCCCACTACCAAGGAGTCACGTTTCATGTTTGCTAGATCCTGTCGGAATTCATTGATCAGGAAACGCCACAGAAACCCCAATATACCTTTTTTTTTTTGGGACGCCATGCTTAGAGCTGTGAAGCGGCAAGTGCCATTTCTGCTGAGCGATGGGTGATGCCGGCAGGCTGAAGGTTTTTGAGCTTGCCATTGACTCGGACCCTTACCGCTTGGTGCTCACCGTCAACCCTTAGATCAGATCTTGGACTGATGTAGTAGGTTGATTGGAAGGCTTTTTGGAGTGACTTGCTCCGAGCCGGCCTGGCAGATCCTTGACAGCAGGAATAAATGGTCTGTGAGCATTCGGAGTGACAACATCAAGATGGAATACTTTCCTTTCTACCTCATTCATCAGAGGGATTTTTATTACCCGTGCATTCCGTATCCCACTGTCGCTGAGCAGCTTGCCAGACTCGATCGGCTCCAGCCCAACTTTGGTTGGAAGGAGAAATTCACACGGCCACTGAAGTGGCTGTGTGGTAACCGGTCCCTGGATGCGGTCACGATAGACTGTCTTGACTTTGTGCCTCCAGAATCCCTGTGTATCATCTTTGGTATTCCCCCTACCTGGGTGTGGTCTTTCTGTGAAGAGGCACTTTGTGCCATCGAACGTGCTAGGGGTCATGCGGTGCAACTCCACCAGGAGAGTCCCTCGGAATGCATTGAGTGCAACGGGGCTCTAAAGGTATGCAATGTTGTTCAAGTCTTTTTCACACACTCATGCTCATATAGAACGAAATCCTCTCGGCTGAGTTTTAGTGTACAAGTAGGATGGACCACTGGATGGATGTAGGAATTATCTCAGTCTCGTAGCTGTTGTGCATGGTGGGGTTGGGTTCTCAGCGGAGGCTTAAGCGCATATTGTTCATCCTGTTCCATACTAATCCAGATAGCAATCTATGTAACGACTTTTGGAGTGAAATTTTCAATTCGTGACTGAGGTAACACAACCCGAACACATGACATCAAATCACAAAATGAGCACAGCACTGCGGGGTGAATAGCCTGGCGCTTTCTTTCGGTCCCATCATTTGTCCCTGTCAGTATTATAGCTTCCGAGAATGGAGACCTACATAATAGGAAGGCGTAGTAGTAGAAATGTATGTGATTGTGGAGACTGCAATTCAGTTGGAGATCTGATCTGCAGCTCACCGTCTACCCTGCCAGGCCAGTGAGGGCAAAAAAAAAATTGAATAGATGTACGTACCATGAATGACCCCGCTGGCTCGATGCTAAAGTCAGGCAAATGGGACAAAAGGGCGGAGGCAAAGAGAACAAAGTTTGGTGATCCGAGTATACGTGTTACGGTTGCTGCGTGAGCAGGCTACCGTGGACTCAGGACTGAGTACGAGACTCGCGAGGACGAAGGGTTGAGGGTTCTCAGGTTCCACGGCGGCGATTACTCACCCACGCGTTGGAACAAGAGCAAGGGGTGTGACCTAAAGACGCGGGACGAGGGGACAAGGACGGAGGATGAGGACGATGCCTCGGGTGGTCGCGCGACGACCGGGAGTCTT
>JBBPNX010000552.1:0-17405 GCA_038091155.1 Harrya chromipes | reverse complement strand
TTCGAGGGTAGGGGTGCAGGGTTGGATGATGGGAGAGGCTGCGTGGGTGGGTTGGAGCGTGCGCGGGTGGCGTTCTGTGCTTTGGTGTTGGTTTGGGAGACTATCCCATTCCTTTGTGGGTGCGATTGGGACGAGGAGGAAGACGACGTGAGGTTGACGCTGGGATCGCGTCGAATGACGATGCTGTTGACCGGCCGGAGGGTTTCCGATGCTCGGTTGTCCGATTGTTTCTCCTTACTTTTTGTTTGGAGATGCGGTTCTTCTGCTTCAATGTCCTCCCACGCGAACCAGCCAAGTCCGAGGGCATACATATGGGTTAGCAAGTGAGGATCCGTTGATGCTGAGCATGCTTTCGTCGCGTCGAAGTGCACGCAGTGTTGGGTACGTGGGTGCTTTTGCGAATACCATGCTTGCGTTGAAGGTCGTGCTGGAGGGGGGACGAGTGCGTTGATGAGTGGCAGTATGGGGTTGCATAACTGGTGATGTCCAAACGACAAACGCAAGTGGCTTGTTGGACTTGTTGGGACCTGGGGAGGGTTTCGGAGGGGGTGGTCGTGTCGTTGTCGTTCGGAGAACCCCCGGCGTACGATTGTCGGTAGCTGCGCGCGACGTATTCGAGGGCCCGGTGATGACTTTCTTCCGTGTTGCAGTCATCATGTGAGCTGAGTATGTTCTCAATCAATCCAGAGGCGTAGAGCACGGTGCCGAGTAACCCACCGTTCTTTGCGACCCACTGTTCTTTGCGGCCCTCCCTTGATCTCCTTGCCCTTGTCCAGATCCAGACGCCCCCGCCTCCTCCTGCGCAGCCTCCCACTTGCGCTTTCGCGTATCTCTGTCAATCTCAATCTCTGTCTCACACATCCGCTCGCTCTGAATACCTCGCAAACACGCTTGAATATCACCGTTGTATTTGTCCGCGAATTCCCCCATGGTGACCTCTCGAACGAGCTTGGGAATGCGGGAGATGAGACCTTCTTGGTGGAGTCGGAAGCTCTCGACTGCGACGGCGAGCCATTCTTCGATTTGACGGACGCGATGTCCGATTGCGTGGGATTGCGACAAGAGAGATGGGAGTGATGTTACGCGGACATGTCAATGGAATGGCGATGTACACACCTTCGATGTCGAAGTTCTGGATGAGATCCTGTTTCTCTTCCGGCGTGTATTTATTTACGTGTCGATTGATATGCCTTCATGCTGCAGCGAATAGCCTGGGAAATGACTGTGGTCTTGGGCAGACTCGGGGGAGGCACCGAGCTAAAGGGGTCAAGTCGACCAACTCTGACCACAACAAATCGAGTGCAGGTTCCTTGAATGTACGACACGTTCTGGCGAGCGCAGCAAGGTCAGCAGTGCTGAAACGATCACCTCGCCTCCCAACATATCGAATCTTGACGCGATGTGGATTGCAGTAAGAAAAGATGTTCAGGAGGATTTCGTTTAGCTGAAGCGCGGGTGCATCTTTTGGTAGATGTTATTTGAGAGAGAACCGCTTGAAGTTGGCTGGGGAGGGTGCAAGTCGTTGACGGGAATGTTCGCAAGCTCGTCACAAAAATAGGAATTCCCAGGTACCTTTCCACTGGCGGCTCGTCGAGTTCAATAGTGCTAGTGATATATATTATAATCTAATTTCTGTCAGAGGGTGCCAGTGTCAGTACCACTCCGGCTCAGTAGCCATAAGATGTGTTGTTCCGGTACAGCAAAGTTGGCTTTTTGCTTTTAACATCGATGCCATCGACGTTGATCAACTCGTCGAGGCGAGGTCGCCTGTCCGATCAAATGATGACCGTCCACCTTGGTTGGTGATGCCGGGCATTGCCACGACCGTATAAGATACCTGTTGAACTCAAGAGTTGTGACCAGAACATAGTTAGAAAAACTGATAGAACGTTCGAGACAACACGTTGTGCTTCCAAATCCATGTTGCACCACTTGGGGTTGAGGTTGAAGCGACGCAGATTTTTGAACGCCATGGTCGTAGCGGATCCGATGTGGAGAGACATAAACTCGTGGGAAAGGTGATCTCTCCATCGAATTGCCTCTTTTAGACGGGTCACGAACGAGCGAACTTAGTAGCTGCTGGCTTATCGCATTCACCAGGCTTGCATGCTTCCTCTCCCACCATCCTGCCTCCGACAGAGTCCCCTACAGTCACCGTCCGCGATCCGTCGTTGAGCCTGGTTGTGGTACACCAACGCCGAAGCTGCCCGTCAAGTTCAACGCCGGCGGTGCAGTTCCTGGACTCAAGCTCGACCCCGAGCCAGAGCCGTTGACGGTCAAACCTGAGTCTGAGCTTCGATCAGACTCTTCACGAGGTTGCATCGATGGGCTTACTTGCGTGTTCTTGTCATGAACGACGAAGAGAGCGTGGAGTGAACGTGTCCGAGGCCATCGAGGCGCGCTCGTCGGGCGGAGGCAATGTCAACACACGCGCGGCAGAGTTGAGGCAAGCTGCTGGACGCCTGAGCGATACCAAACTTTGACGGAATCAACCCCGTGATTAGGTTCTTTGTGAGTGCAAAGGGTCAATCACCATTAGGGAGGGAAATACTCACATAATCACGTTCGTCTAGGTCTTTGAATGCGTCATTGCCCATCCTGTGAATTGCGCTGCGAATGGGACAGAAGATGATCTCGATGTCAGCAAGACTGCAGGCGATGAACAGGAGAACGATATACTCAGACCACGGATGAAGGACGAGAAAGAGACAAAGGACATACCTAGTATCGCAATCAGGGCCCCAATAGACAGACTTTTTCGTTGAATGTGTGCTCACACTGAATAGGCCTTGCGACACCCAAAACACTTGTCCTGGTGGATGAGTTGGGTCGCGGAACCTCACCTTGTGAGGGTGCAGGGATCACACACGCCATCGCAGAAGAGCTCATCAAGATCAAGGCCTAGGTAGGTATGGTGTTGGCATGCAATTCTGCTAACGTGTTGTCTGTAGTGCTCTGTCCTCTTCACAACGTGCGTCCTCCCTTCCTTGAAACACCCATTGTGGTTTCAGCCTCCCATCAGTCACTTTCATGAATTGTCGTCAACACTCTCGACAACCCTCGGTAGTCAAGTAAGAGTTTATTTCCGATACATGAGTGCATAATTATCTAATTATTTCTCAGTCTACATCTTTCTGTCCAGGTCAGCGACCGTCATTCTCCAATCTTTTGTTAGGACAGGAATGCTCTGTCAGCGCACACGGCAACCAGCGTCGAGCCTCGGCATGGTGTTCAAGTACAGGTGGGTGACCTCTAGGCGGATTGCCACTCGTTCCTCATTCGATACAGAATAACGGACGGACTTCCTCAAGACCTGGATCACTATGGCTGGTCGTCCTTGCTCGAGGGCGAGTTAATTGCAATTCGCAATATAAATAGGCCTCGAACTTGCTCGACTTGCCGTTTTGCCCAACGATGTGATAGACGAGGGCAGAAGAGTCGCGAAGGCGCTGGCGGACCTGCATGCGCGAAGAAAAGAAGAGAGTGAAACGACGATTACGGCAGTGAGACGCCGCGCTGTCATCAAGGTGCGTTCTTGCTGCCCCTTTTGTTGTAGACCACACTCGGGTTGGTTGACCGGAATTGTTTCCTTGCTCAAGCTCCGCTCGCAACTCACGCAAGCGTTGGACTCTGCCACGCTTCCCGACGAAGACCTGGCACTGGTCGCGTACCTTGCTCGGTTTCAGAAGGACCTTGTCAGGGTTTTCCACGAGACTTGTGTACGATCGATGTTCTCTCGCACGAAGTGATATGTTCAAATTTGATTTTTCCCCCTTGGCCGCGACCCAGAGAAGTAGGTAGCGTTGTCACGCGCCTTGGGATTCCGCCGTATGTACTCGGCCAACTCCCGAAATATTCATCGGGATAGACCCATACTTTGCGAAGCTGTGTGCCTTTCCTGAGGCACTGATTAGCAGGGCGGATTCATAACTCTATTTGTCTTGCTGGTATAATTATCATATCGACATCCTTGATGGGCCTCGCTTCAGCGATGTTCTCATGTCTTCTCATAACGCATACCAACCGTGCGCTTAACCTTGTGTGATATACACCCAAAATGTTCAGTCCTCCAGGTCTACAAGCGTATTTCCGTGATTAGTAGCTCCCCGATCTCTCCCAGACACCCGATCGACTCCTCTCGACACTTGCCCCTTCTCCTTAGATGCGTCTGGTGTATCTGTTTTTGTCGGTTGTGACGAAGCTGTTTCTGCCATGGTCGTTGTCCGCGTCTGTCTGGGCCGGCGGTGGTTGAGGTGGCACACTACCAGATCGCTGGACGCTACGGACTGACAATCTTCAAGGGATTGTTCCCAGAAGATCGCCTGACCTTGCCTCAATCAAGGCTCCTCGTCTACACCACCACAACGGTAGCATACCACCCATGCTGGTACCGAGAACGAAACTCTATCTCTGCGTCTGGTAGCAAGTGGCTGACCCTAATCCGCCGCCCTAAGCAATTTGACATGACCTCGAGGAGAGTATGCTCACCGTCACGGGAACCTCTACGTTCGCAGGTTGAGGCGGATTGTTCGGTGGCAGCGGCTAATGAGATGTCGGTTGTCACGACGTGGTCAATCTAGTGAAAGAACAGGGACGTACGGGAACTGCTTGATGTGGATCTGCTGGGTCTTGCGTAGTACCAGCGTGAGCATCATCCGGCGGCAGTTCATAAAGGATCGGGGTTGGAGCAGGTCGAGTCTCCTGCGGAATCCCTCGAAAGTAATATGTGAACCAGCTATATCGTTCTGTGACATTGGGTGCGATGTATATTCGCTAAGGATTTTATGAGATGCGGCACATCGATCATTCGTCAAAAGAGACGCCGCTTACTGGTTCCTGCATTGCAGCCATTGTCGAACGCTGGTTGCGCAGGGGACGATTTCGTGACGGTGACGGCGACCGCGCTGGGTCGGCTGGTGAACTAGTCTCGGTGCCTGCAGAACGTTGACCGGCTCGGTCGTTTGTACCCTTTCCAATCTTCTTCTTCACCCATTTCCGGAACGTCGAAAGGCTGTTGGAGGCATCAAGCGCTTCGGGATATTCTTCTGGATGTGTCTCTGGATGGGAGGTCACCGGTAGAACGGGTGGTGGCAACGATACTGGATGCGACGCCTGAACCGCTGGCACTTCATGCATAACCAGGTGAACAGAGGGCGGTGGGGATGGTGACTGGGGCAACGTCAACACGGAAACGGAAAAAGGGAGTGAAGCGCTGACGAACCTGATCGTAGTCGAAAGCTGGGGCAGTGGCAGTGGGTCTCGATGGTATCTCGAGCTATGGCAGTGTGAACACTCGTTCGGAAGGAGACGGATGGCTCATACCTCGAGGAGGTCAATGTCATCGTCTCCGCGTCCAGACTGGTGATGAGTAGTTGACTGCTGTAAGTGCACTATGTCAGATGGATCATTGCGACGGCGGAACGACAAAGGCATACTCCATGAGAGCTGGGAGAGTCATTCTCGTCACCACCCGATGTCGTATGCTGGCTCACTCGCTCTTGTTCTTCAACAGTAGATACCTGATGAAGAGTGATTTTTTAGCTGGAGAGTACGACGGACGCACGAATACTTACAGTGCCAAAGATGTCCTGAAGGACACTGCTGAGGTTGTGAATGGCGATTTTGCCGTCCCTTCGTCCCGTGGCAAGATGGGTGCTATCCGAGGAGAGAGCAATTGAGTATATGTCGACATCCTCCTTGATGGCGGGACCAATTCGAGCGAGAGTGGATGCATTTAAGAATGAAATTGAGCTTGTCACATTGACGGCAATAAACCGTCCATCGGCAGCCAGAGCAATGGACTCGAGACCCCTATCGATGACCTGCGATTCGGCGAGAAGAGATCCTGTGGAAGCATCGAACGACTTGACTCTCTCGTCCTTGCAAGTGGCGAAGAGTTGTGTATCGTTTGACCACGCGAGCGGAGTGACTGGAGACCATCCGATTGTCTCGGTCTCGATTGTGACCGGTTTGTGACCAGTGTGACTGTCAAAGATTGTGATCGGGCCATCAGACTCAGAAATGGCAATTCGGTCCCCATTCGGAGAGAACCGGACGCCGTTGACCGCCTCGTTGAATTCGAGTGGACCAACCAGTTGTTCGCCCGTCGACATCTTCCATATGCTTGCCATGTTTGACGTGGTTCCTGTCGCAATCCGGGTCGAGTCGGGCGACACATCCACTGCCCTCACCTCGTTTCCACCCTCGACATCACAGACCTTTTCTTGCAGTTCCCAGTCCCAGACGCTCGCTCCATCTTCTGTTCCACAAACAACCCATTTGCCATCCCTCGATATCGAAATGGCGTTCATCCACATTCCCGTCCGCTTTGCTGTTTCCAGCTTGTCTGCAAGTCGAAACCGTCGAATCCCATCTATACTTCCACTCAAAAGATGCTTTCCGTCGGGCGAGAACGCGACTGCATCAACAGTCTTGGAATTGCCGGTGTCAAGGAGTATCGTGTCGTCTTGCAGAGTCATCAGCATACTCCAATCCCTCCTCTGTGCCGTTACCCACCGGTCCTGGTCTGCGACATCTTCTGCAGTCGTGGTTCGAAAGCGTCAATGAGAGAGGTGTTTCGGTTTATGCCGGTGCGCACTATAAACACGTTCCTATTCATAACGGTTTTTTTATGTAGGCGCCTCGTGTCTTTGGCGCCTTTCTTGCTCGGGTCCTCACTAAGAGCGATCTTACCTTCGGACCTCCATATCTTTGTCCAGACTCGTTCCACAACCCCCTTCCCATTTACGCTCGCATCTCACGACGGGTGTGTGTCGTCAGGATTTTTGATGAAATGACAATGAATCTACGTTGGTGCTCCTCGCGTCAACGTTCTGATTATGCGTTTTAGATGCGCTTCGTCTTTCTCATATAGTGGCTTCGACTCGTCGGGAAAGATCTTAGACGGCCACTCTCAGGATTTGGTCGTACTCTTTGGTGTGCGTTCGGCGTGTGTTGGCAAGCTTACCATGTATTCTTTAACGCTGTCAAAGCACGTGCCTCGTCCTCTTACTCTGATCCCAGCATCTTTCTCCAGCGAGGCAGTCTAGTCAACCAGTAAGCTTTCATCAGTGTGAATGGTATTTGCTAACCAAATAAAAATATCAAAACTCTCGCAGTTGCTCAGATGATCCATGGGCATGCAGGAATTGAACGGATTGAAGATCTGTTTCTTGTACACGGGCACGTCGCCGTTTAGGTGGAGACTCGCTAATATTCGGGATCTTAAGCACCTACACGAGCCACGAGGTGCAGTTCAACATGCATTGCCATCGAACATTGTGGCCCCGTCGACATTTTCTCTCTCACATAGTATGGGCTTCATGTTAGCTGAGTCTTTCGAACGGCGGGCAGTCTGAATACGCTTACCTCAGGAATGCCATGTGGAGTTATGTCCAGAGCGTAGCAGAGTCAATTCAAGTCGTCGTGCATCCAATCGTGTACTACTCTCTTCGACCCCATGAGAGCAGCTGAAGGCTGAAACACGTTGACGCATTCTGAATTCGCCACTCCGTCGTTCTCCAGGGTAGATTGCACTCTTTCAGCTCCTGGACGTATCGCAGATCCGTAAGTACCTACTCGTCCAGTTCGTTTCTGACTCACTCGTCTCGCATCTCTGAATTGGGTGGTTATCTTTGCTACTCTTGGTTGGATGCTGGGAACGACATCACCTGCCGAACGAGACAAGGACATTACTGGCGGTGGGCGCAAGTTGTCGCGGCATGGTATAAGCAGATATTGTTCGTTCATACACTCATCCCAAGGGACAGTTGTGTCTTCTAGGTCACTATGTGGTGCATGATGGTTCGCATGACGTTCTTCACGACTCGCATGACGATGTCATAAAATTACCTTGTGTGGGCGACCTGCTTCCGGAATCCGTTATGCGACTACTAGTTACAATAATTGACTGCGATCGAAAGCACAGTGGAATTGGCAAAAAATTGAGCAGTGGTGGGTAAACAAGTGTGTAGTAAACCAAACTACGTGTCCGCTGGACTGCTTTCGTACGAATTCTGTCTTCGAGATACATTTTCAAAGGGATCATTCGAAAATCCAGAGTTGCCCATACCCACACCAGCGGCTTCCCGATTGGGTGGGTCGAGCCTATATCTACCCCCCACATGGTCGAATGGGCTGTTCAGGCTTTACGCCCTTCTTCTCCCCAACCATCCTCTTTCAGTCTGTACTCGATATTCCATGGGCAACTGTGTTTCGCACTTCCAGCTTCTCCAACGAGATGACGTCGGTACTACGAGTAGCGACGGCCGTCTCGAGAAACGTGGTGTTACCATGGGGCTACCTCCCTGCCCCACGTTACCCATCGAAGAACGAACTGAGTCGTTCTGGATGTATCCGCCCTCCTGCATCGCCAATTACACCGCTAGCGACACCTTTCCGTCGCACGCCGACGTCGGTGAGTACCCTGGATTGTCTTGGCGCGCGCCAGTGCCCATGCTTAGATTATCTGAATGATACAGACAGAGCAAGTATACAGAGAATTCGAAAGCTTTTAGTATGCGAAAAATCGAGTCCATATCTGTTGGTGAATGGGCAGGTAAGATGCCGCATTCACGTCAAAAGGAGACCTCTCAGCCAACGTTACCGTTCCAGAGCAATGATCGTCTATTCGATCACCCATTTTCGGACGGCTTCTTTCACGAGTCCAGCCATTTCCTCTTTGGCTTGCTTCTTTGCACCATCTGTACAGTAATACCGACGAGTTTGTCGAGCGCACCTGGGGACGTCAAGAGGGGATCGAATTCGAGGAGATGACCGCCTTTCATGGATATGGGCACGAGTGCAGAGGTGGAGCTTGAAGGCGCGAGCCGGAGTGGGGTAGGTGCGTTGTTTGAGGGTGGGGGTGCAGCGTCGGATGATGGGAGAGGCTGCGTGCGTTGGAGCGTGCGCGCGGGGCGTTCTGTGCTTGGGTGTTGGTTTGGGAGACTATCCCATTCGTTTTTGAGTGCGATTGGGACGAGGGAGACGACGTGAGGTTGACGCTGGGATCGCGTCGAATGACGATGCTGTTGACCCGCCGGAGGGTTTCCGATACTCGGTTGTTCGATTGTTTCTCCTCGCCTTTCGTTTGGAGATGGGGTTCTTCTGCTTCAACGTCCTCCCCCGTGAACCAGCCGAGTCCAAGGGCATGCATATGGGGTAGCAAGTGGGGATCCGTTGATGCTGAGCATGCTTTCGTCGCATCGAGGTGCACGCAGTGTTGGGTACGTGGGTGATTTTGCGGGTACCATGCTTGTGTTGAAGGTCGTGCTGGAGGGGGGACGAGTGCGTTGATGAGTGGCAGTATGGGGTTGCTTAACCGGTGATGTCCGAACGACAAACGGAAGTGGCTTGTTGGACTTGTTGGGACCTGGGGAGGGTTTCGGAAGGGGTGGTCACGTCGTTGTCGCTCGGAGAACGCCCGTCGTACGGTTGGCGGTAGCTGCACGCGACGTGTTTGAGGGCCCGGTGATGGCTTTCTTCGGTGTTGCAGTCATCATGTGAGCTGAGTATGTTCTCAATCAATCCAGAGGCGTAGAGCACGGCACGGAGTAACCCACCATTCTTTGTGGCCCTCCCTTGATCTCCTTGCCCTTGTCCAGATCCAGACGCCCCCGCCTCCTCCTGCGCAGCCTCCCACTTGCGCTTTCGCGTATCTCTGTCAATCTCAAACTGTCTCACCCATCCGCTCGCTCTGAATACCTCGCAAACACGCTTGAATATCACCGTTGTATTTGTCCGCGAATTCCCCCATGGTGACCTCTCGAACGAGCTTGGGAATGCGGGAGATGAGACCTTCTTGGTGGAGTCGGAAGCTCTCGACCGCGACGGCGAGCCATTCTTCGATTTGACGGACCCGATGTTCGACTGCGTGGGATTGCGACAAGAGAGATGACGATGGGAGTGATGTTACGCGGACATGTCAATGGAATGGCGATGTGCGCACCTTCGATGTCGACGTTCTGGATGAGATTCTGTTTCTCTTCCGGCGTGTATTTACGTGTCGATTGATATGCCTTCATGCTGCAGCGAATAGCCCGGGCAATGATTGTGGTCTTGGGCAGACTCGGGGGAGGCACCGAGCTAAAGGGGTCAAGTCGAGTGCAGGTTCCTTGAATGTACGACACGTTCTGGCGAGCGCAGCAAGGTCAGCAGTGCTGAAACAATCACCTCGCCTCCCAACATATCGAATCTTGACGCGATGTGGATTGCAGTAAGAAAGATGTTCAGGAGGATTTCGTCTAGCTGAAGCGCGGAGTGTAGATGTGAGAACCGCTTGAAGTTGGCTGGGGAGGTGCAAGTCGTTGATGGGAATGTTCGCAAGCTCGTCACAAAAATAGGTATTCCCAGGTACCTTTCCACTGGCGGCTCGTCGAGTTCAGTAGTGCTAGTGATATATATTATATTATAATTTCTGTCAGAGCGTGCCAGTGTCAGTACCACTCCGGCTCAGTAGCCATAAGATGTGTTGTTCCGGTACAGCAAAGTTGGCCTTTTGCTTTTAACATCGATGCCATCGACGTTGATCAACTCGTCGAGGCGAGGTCGCCTGTCCGATCAAATGATGACCGTCCACCTTGGTTTGTGATGCCGGGCATTGCCACGACCGTATAAGATACCTGTTGAACTCAAGAGTTGTGACCAGAACATAGTTAGAAAGGTTGATATAACGTTCAAGACAACACGTCGTGCTTCCAAATCCATGTTCCACCACTTGGGGTTGAGGTTGAAGCGACGCAGATTTTTGAACGCCATGGTCGTAGCGGATCCGATGTGGAGAGACATAGACTCGTGGGAAAGGTGATCTCTCCATCGGATTGCCTCTTTTAGATACGAACGAACGAAATTGCTGCTGGCTTATCGCATCCACCAGGCTTGCATGCTTCCTCTCCCACTATCCTGCTTCAGACAGAGTCCCCTACAGTCACTGTCCGCGATCCGTCGTCGTCGTCAAATACGGACCCGCTGAGCCTGGTTGTCGTACACCAACGCTGAAGCTGCCCGTCAACGACGTCAGACCTGGTCCGCAAAAGTGTGAGGTGGCGTAGGTAGGCAGGGACAAGAGCGAGTGGTTCGACGCTGGCGATGCAGTTGCTGGACTCGGGCTCGACCCCGAGCCAGAGCCGTTGACGGTTACCTGAGTCTGAACTTCGATCAGATTCGTGACGAGGTTGCCTCGATGGGTCTACTTGCGTGTTCTTGTCGTGAGCGACGAAGAGACCGTGGAGTGAATGTGTCCGAGGCCGTCGAGGCGCGCTCGTCGGGCGGAGGCAATGTCAACACACGCGGAGTTGCGACAAGCTGACGTCTGCGCGATACCGTACTGCAAGGTCGAATGATCAAACTCTGACGGAAGCAACCACGTTATTAGGTTCTTTGTGAGTGCAAAGGGTCAATCACCATTAGGGACTGGAAATACTCACATAATCACGTTTGTCTAGGTCTTTGAATGCGTCATTGCCCATCCTGTGAATTGCGCTGCGAATGGGACAGAAGATGGTCTCAATGTCATTAAGACTGCAGGCGATGAACAGGAGAACGATATACTTAGACCACGGATGAAGGACGAGAAAGAGATAAAGGACATACCTAGTATCGCAATCAGGTCCCCAACAGACAGACTTTTTTGTCGAATGTCTGCTAACACTGAATAGGCCTTGCGACACCCAAAAACTTGTCTTGGTGGATGAGTTGGGTCGCGGAGCCTCACCTTGTGAGGGAGGGATCGCACACGCCATCGCAGAAGAGCTCATCAAGATCAAGGCCTAGGTAGGTATGATGTTGGTATCCAATTCTGCTAACGTGTTGTCTGTAGTGCTCTGTCCTCTTCACAACGTGCGTCCTCCCTTCCTTGAAACACTCATTGTGGTTTCAGCATCCCATCAGTCACTTCGTGAATTGTCGTCAACACTTTCGACAACCCTCGGTAGTAAAGTAAGAATTTATTTCCGATACATGAGTGCATGATTATCCAATACTTTCTCAGTCTACATCTTTCTGTCCAGGTCAGTGACCGTCATTCTCCAATCTTTTGTTAGGACAGGAATGCTCTGTCAGCGCACACGGCAATCAGCGTCGAGCCTCGGCATGGTGTTCAAGTACAGGTAAGTGACCTCTAGACGGATTACCACTCATTCCTCACCCGATACTACAGAATAACGGACGGACTTCCTCAAGACCTGGATCACTATGGTTGGTCGTCCTTGCTCAGGGGCGAGTTAATTGCCATTCGCAATATAAATAGGCCTCGAACTTGCTCGGCTTGCTGTTTTGCCCAAGAATGTGATAGAAGAAGGCAGAAGAGTCGCGAAGGCGCTGGCGGACCTGCATGCGCGAAGAGAAGAAGAGAGTGAAACGACGATCACGGCAGTGAGACGCCGCGCCGTCATCAAGGTGCGTTCTTGCTGCCCCTTTTCTTGTAGACCACACTCGGGTTGGTTGATCGGAATTTTTCCTTACTCAAGCTTCGCTCGCAAGCGTTGGACTATGCCACGCTTCCCGACGAGGAACTGGTCGCGTACCTTGCTCGATCTCAGAGAATGTTCAGTCCCTCCAGGTCTACAAGCGTATTTCCGTGATTAGTAGCTCCGTGATCTCTCCCAGACACCCGATCGACTCCTCTCGACACTTGCCCCTTCTCCTTAGATGCGTCTGGTGTATCTATTTTTGTCAGCGGTGACGAAGCTGTTTCTGCCATGGTTGTTGTTCGTATCTATCCGGGCCAGCGGTGGTTGGGATGGCACCATACCCAGGACGGTACCAAATCGCTGGGCGCTACGGACCGACAATCTTCAAGGGATTGTTCCCAGGAGATCGCCTGACCTTGCCTCAATCAAGGCTCCTCGTCTACACCACCACAACGGTAGCATACCACCCATGCTGGTACCGAGAACGAAACTCTATCTCTGCGTCCGGTAGCAAGTGGCTGACCCTAACCCGCCGCCCTAAGCAATTTGACATGACCTCGAGGAGAGTATGCTCACCGTCACAGGAACCCTTACGCTCGCGGGTTGAGGCGGATTGTTCGGTGGCAGCGGCTAATGAGATGTCGGTTGTCACGACGTGAGCAATCCAGTGAAAGAACAGGGACGTACGGGAACTGCTTGATGTGGATCTGCTGGGTCTTGCATAGTACCGGTGTGAGCATCATCCGGCGGCAGGTCATAAGAGATCGGGGTTGGAGCAGGTCGAGTCTCCTGCGGAATCCCTCGAAAGTAATATGTGAACCAGCTATATCGTTCTGTGACATTGGGTGCGATGTATATTCGCTAAGGATTTTATGAGATGCGGCACATCGATCCTTTGTCAAAAGAGACGCCACTTACTGGTTCTTGCATTGCAGCCATTGTCGAACGCTGGTTGCGCAGGGGACGATTTCGTGGCGGTGACGGTGACCGCGCTGGGTTGGCTGGTGAACTAGTCTCGGTGCCGGCAGAACGTTGACCGGCTCGGTCGTTTGTACCCTTTGCAATCTTCTTCTTCACCCAATTCCGGAATGTCGAAAGGCTGTTGGAAGCATCAAGCGCTTCGGGATATTCTTCTGGATGTGTCTCTGGATGGGAGGTCACCGGTAGAACAGGTGGTGGCAACGATACTGAATGCGACGCCTGAACCGCTGGCACTTCATCCATAACCAGATGAACAGAGGACGGTGGGGATGGTGACTGGGGCAACATCAACACGGAAACGGAAAAAGGGAGCGAAGCACCGACGAACCTGATCATAGTCGAAAGCAGGAGCAGTGGCAGTAGGTCTCGATGGTATCTCGAGCTATGGCGTGTGAAAGCTTGTTCGGAAGGAGATGGATGGCTCATACCTCGAGGAGGTCAATGTCGTCGTCTCCGCGTCCAGACTGGTGATGAGTAGTTGACTGTTGTAAGTGCACGATGTCAGATGGATCATTGCGACGACGGAATGACGAAGGCATACTCCATGAGAGCTGGGAGAATCATTCTCGTCACCACCCGATGTCGCATGCTGGCTCGCTCGCTCTTGTTCCTCGACAGTAGATACCTGATGAAGAGTGATTTTTTAGCTGGAGAGTACGACGGACGCACGAATACTTACAGTGCCAAAGATGTCCGGAAGGACGGTACTGAGGTTGTGAATGGCGATTTTGCCGTCGTCTCGTCCCGTGGCGAGATGGGTGCCATCCGAGGAGAGAGCGATTGACCATATGACAGTGTCCTCCTCGATGATGGGACCAATTCGAGTGAGAGTGGATGCATTTAAGAATGAAATGGAGCTTGTCACACTGATGGCAATAAACCGTCCATCGGTAGCCAGAGCAATGGACTCGATACTCCCATCGATTAATTGCGATTCGGCGAGCAGAAATCCCGTGGAGGCATTGAATGACTTGACTTTGCCGTCCTTGCAAGCGGCGAAGAGTTGTGCGTCGTGTGACCACGCGAGCGGAGTGGCTAGAGGCATTCGGGTTGTCTCGGTCTCGATTGTGACCAGTTTGTCACCAGTGTGACTGTCAAAGAGCCTGATCGGGCCACTGCTTTCAGAAATGGCAATTCGGTCCCCATTCGGAGAGAACCGGACACTGGTGACCCAGTGGGTGAATTTGAGTGGACCAACCAGTTGCTCGCCCGTCGACATCTTCCATATGCTTGCCGTCTTTTCTTTGGTTCCTGTCGCAATCCGGGTCGAGTCGGGCGACACATCCACTGCCCGCACCAAGTTTCCACCGTCGACATCACAGACCTTTTCTTGCAGTTCCCAGTCCCAGACGCTCGCTCCATCTGTTGTTCCACAGACAACCCATCGGCCATCCCTCGATATCGAAATGGCGTTCATCCACATTCCCGTCCGCTTTGCTGTTTCTAGCTTGTCTGCGAGTCGAATCCGTCGAATCCCATCTTCACTTCCACCGAAAACATGCTTTCCGTCGGGCGAGAACGCGACTGCATCAACAGTCTTGGAATTGCCGGTGTCAAGGAGTATTCTGTCGTCTTGCAGAGTCATCAGCATACTCCAATCCCTCTCCTGTACCGCTACCCACCGGTCTTGGTCTGCGACATCTTCTGCAGTCGTGGTTCGAAAGCGTCAATGAGAGAGGTGTTTCGGTTTACGCCGGTGCGCACTATAAACACGTTCCTATTCATAACGGTTTTTTTATGTAGGCGCCTCGTGTCTTTGGCGCCTTTCTTACTCGGGTCCTCACTAAGAGCGATCTTATCTTCGGACTTCCATATCTTTGTCCAGACTCGTTTCACAATCTCCTTCCCATTTACGCTCGCATCCCAGGACGGGTGTGTGCCATCAGGATTTTTTGATGAAATGACAATGAATGTACGTTGGTGCTCCGCTCAATTCGAAACTCAAATCGTGTCAACATTCTGTTTACGCATTTTAGATGGGCTTCGCCTTTCTCATATTGCGGCTTCGACTCGCCGGGAAAGATCTTGGACGGCCACTCAGGATTTGGTCGTACTCTTTGGTGTGCGTTCGGCGTGTGTTGGCAAGCTTACCATGTATTCTTTAACGCTGTCAAAGCACGTGCCTCGTCCTCTTACTCTGATCTCAGCATCTTTCTCCAGCGTGGTACTCTAGTCAACCAGTAAGCTTTCATCAGTGTGAATGGTATTTGCTAACCAAATAAAAATATCAAAACTCTCGCAGTCGCTCAGATGACTCATGGGCATGCAGGAATTGAACGGATTGAGGATCTGTTTCTTGTACATGGGCACGTCGCCGTTTAGGCGGAGACTCGCCAATATTCGGGATCTTAAGCACCTACACAAGCCACGAGGTGCAGTTCAACATCCCAACGAACATTGGGACCCCGTCGACACTTTCTCTCTCACATAGTATGGGCTTCATGTTAGCTGAGTCTCTCGAGCAGCGGGCAATCTGAATACGCTTACCTGAGGAATGTCGTGTGTAGTTATGTCCAGAGCGTAGCAGAGTCAACCCAAGTCGTGAATGCGTCAGCGCTCGTCGTCGTCATCGCCACTCCGATTGCCGTGCATCCAATCGTGCACTACTTTCTTCGACCCCATGAGAGCAGCTGAAGGCTGAAACACGTTGACGCATTCTGAATTTGCCACTCCGTCGTTCTCCAGGGTAGATTACATTCTTTCAGCTCCTGGACGTATTGCAAATCCGTAAGTACCTACTCATCCAGTTCGTTTCTGACTCACGCATCTCGCATCTCTGAATTGGGTGGTTGTCTTTGCTACTCTTGGTTGGATGCTGGGAACGACATCGCCTGCCGAACGAGACAAGGATACGAGGTCATTACTGGCGGTGGGCGCAAGTTCTTGTCGCGGCATGGTATAAGCAGATGTTGTTCGTTCATACACTCATCCCAAGGGACAGTCGTGTCTTCTAGGTCACTATGTGGTGCATGATGGTTCGCATGCCGTTCTTCATGACTCGCATCACGACGTCATAAAATTACCTTGTGTGGGCGACCTGCTTCCGGAATCCGTTATGCTTTCACATACGACTACTAGTTAATTGACTGCGACCGAAAGCACAGTGGAATTGGCAAAAAATTGAGCAGTGGGTAAATAAGTGTAGTAAACCAAAACGACGTGTTCGCTGGACTGCTTTCGTACGAATTCTGTCTTCGAGATACATCTGCAATGGGATCATTCGAAAATCCGGAGTTGCCCATACCACTTGTACCGAGGTAAATTCTTCCCGTATGGGCGATATCGTTATCTCGCATCATAAATATCATCGCTCCTAATTATAAGTAGACCGGGTGTGACCACACCAGCGGCTTCCCGATTGGGTGGGTCGAGCCTATATCTACCCCCACATGGTCGAATGGACTGTTCAGGCTTTACGCGCTTCTTCCCCCCAACCATCCTCTTTCAGTCTGTATTCGATA
The DNA here is from genome assembly GCA_038091155.1 of Harrya chromipes. Taxonomy (NCBI): domain Eukaryota; kingdom Fungi; phylum Basidiomycota; class Agaricomycetes; order Boletales; family Boletaceae; genus Harrya; species Harrya chromipes. The sequence goes on along the minus strand of JBBPNX010000552.1, from coordinate 556 downwards.
TTCCATGGGCAACTGCGTTTCGCACTCTTGTTGGACTTGTTGGGACCTGGGGAGGGTTTCGGAAGGGGTGGTCACGTCGTTGTCGCTCGGAGAACCCCCGGCGTACGATTGGCGGTAGCTGCGTGCGACGTGTTCGAGGGCCCGGTGATGACTTTCTTCCGTGTTGCAGTCATCATGCGAGCTGAGTATGTTCTCAATCAATCCAGAGGCGTAGAGCACGGTGCCGAGTAACCCACCGTTCTTTGCGGCCCTCCCTTGATCTCCTTGCCCTTGTCCAGATCCAGACGCCCCCGCCTCCTCCTGTGCAGCCTCCCACTTGCGCTTTCGCGTATCTCTGTCAATCTCAATCTCTGTCTCACCCATCCGCTCGCTCTGAATACCTCGCAAACACGCTTGAATATCACCGTTGTATTTGTCCGCGAATTCGCCCATAGTGACCTCTCGAACGAGCTTGGGAATGCGGGAGATGAGACCTTCTTGGTGGAGTCGGAAGCTCTCGACTGCGACGGCGAGCCATTCTTCGATTTGACGGACGCGATGTTCGACTGCGTGGGAT
>JBBPNX010000551.1:0-17446 GCA_038091155.1 Harrya chromipes | reverse complement strand
ACGGGTATCTAGGGTTTATATACGTAAAGGCCCTTTAGGGCAGGCAGCGGAGTCATCTGGATATAAAGGGGAAATGACTCGTCATGACTCACAAGCACTGCTATGCGCAGCAATGGAGTAAGCAGGAATGACAAAGGGATGACGAAGCGATGACGAATGTGAGAAGGGAACGGCATATGACGTGAGCACGATGAGTAAAGTAGAATGTCTGTGGAACGTAATGGAATTAGTGTGGGTCAAGGGCAATGGCATAAGCGAGACCCTAACAGCCTATGCGGCAACGAAGGCGTAGTCCGAGTTAGAACGAGGGACGAAGACGAAGTGAAAAGAAAAAGTGAAACGTAACATTACCCCCCTACTAGCGTTGAGTTTCCAACGAAGACCACAACGCCACCTTAGAAAATTCACAGATCAAATCCGTGATGAACTGGGGAACCGGTGATGTTTCCGTATCCGACATCGTCAATGGGGTCATCCGCAATCGGAGAGGGCGCCCTGAAAGGGGAGGGGATCCGAAAGGGGGAAGAGGCCGCGCGGGCTCAGCGGAGGTGGCGTGGTGCGGGGACGGGGACGGGGAGGCCAGGGGGCCGAAAGGACTGTTGGGTAGACGTGGTCCTCCGAGAGCGCCCAGAGGAGTTGGATGTGGAGGGTGAAGGGGTATGAGAACGACGGTTTAGGGGACAAGCGCCTTGGGAGTGGCCAGGGGCCCATTTGAGGCAGATGGGGCATTGGTAAAACGGGCATTCGGGGCGGCGGTGACCAAGGCGTCGGCAGGAGAAGCAGGCCTCGTGGAAGCGAGGGTGGGATGGGAGGAGAGGGTTCCCATTACCTGACCAGTAGGCTTCAGCGCGTTCATAGAATTCTCCCTCTTCAGTGCCAATGGGTGAAGATGAGGCAGATGGGGTATGTGCAGAGGGAGCGTGTGGCGGAGACTCGTCGCGGGAGGCGGGGAACGCAGGAGGTACGGGTACGAGGAGGTGCTGCTGTTGTTCTCGTTGTTCTCGGAGGTAGCGGTCCAAATCGACCAAGAAGTCATCCATGCTGAGCTGGTACATGGCTTGGTGGAGTGCAATGCGGGTGTTTCTTTGGACGACGCTGAGTACGGAGGAGTGACGACGGGACTGGTTCGACGAGTGGCGCGAGTTCAGATCCTCCACCATCCACTCTAGGCGTTCATTTTGCAGGTATGCCTGGTAGAGGGCGTGGAGGGGAGAGTCTAAGTCTAGGTAGTGGGCGATGGACATCGCCATGCGGGAGTCGGTGATGAAGCGGTGCATTCGGGAAGTGACAACAGTAGTAAGGGGGATGACGCGCTGGTGATGCGCGGCGTGAGGAACATTTACGCTATCTATGGGTGAAGAGGGACGAGGAATGGAATCAGCAAGAGAGTGGAAGCCCCAAATGAACTCAGCGCCATTGGAGTCCCAGCCAGCTTCGGCTTGTACGGGAGATGGGAGGTGACGGGGTGACGGGGTGAGAGAGGACTCGGTGGTGACGGATGCCATGAGGCGGTCGAGAAGGCGGGAGACGATGGGGGACGTGGGAGCAGGGGAGTCCGTAGACTCGGAAACGGAGAGGTGCGGGGCGTCGGAGAGACGGCCGAGGAGGGTGGGCGACGAGGTGGAAGACATGGCAAACTTGGCTTGGATGCGGCGTATGGTGACAGTGCGAGAGGAAGGAGACTGGGGAAAGAATTGTTTGCGGTGGACCTTTTTATAGGTGAGGACGACGTCGGAAGCATTTCCCAAGTTGGACTCGGGTTCCCAGGAGTCTTCCTCCGCGGTGTATCCCTTCCATCAGATCAGGAAGGAGCGGCGATTATGGGGTCCGTGGTGTTTGAGAATCTTCTCAATTTCGTATTCTTCTTCTCCGCCGACGAGATCCGGTGGTGGTTTTGGGAAGTTCTTCCCATGAATGTCATTTTCGCGATAGGGCGATAAGAGTGAAGCATGGAAGACCAGGTGGATCCGCCAGGTGGGAGGAAGGCGGAGGCGATAGGTGAGCGGAGATAGGACATCTTTGATAACGAAGGGTCCTTCTCGTTTGGGGGCAAACTTGGGCGAAGTGAGGGTGCGTTTGAGGTTACGAGCCTCGAGCCAGACTTTGTCTCCTTTGGTGAAGGGTTTGAAGCCGCGAGACGAGCGGGACTTCATCACTTGTTGGGCTAGGGTGTGAGCGGCGAGGGCTTCATCGCATGCAGCGGATAATGTCTTGAGGCGTTCTTCGACTGCGGGGAGGTTCATGGAGGCGATGATGGAAGGTAGGGCTCGGGGTTCGAAGCCCATCATGAGGAAGAAGGGCGATTTGCTGGTGACAGAGTGGGGGCGGTGGTTATGTGCGAATTCCGCCATAGGTAGGAATTCGGTCCAGGACGAAGGGTTGTCGTGGCAGAAGATCCGAAGGTAGGTTTCGATCTCCTGGTTGACACGTTCCGTTTCACCATCCGATTGGGGATGATAAGCGGTGGAGTGGGCGAGGTCGTAGCTGATAAGGCGTGCGAGCTCCTTGGCGAAGGACGATGCGAACTGCGGTCCGTGATCGGAGATGATTTTGTCGTAAAGGCCGAAGCGCGTGTAGACTTTGTGGAAGAAAAGGTTGGCAATACCCGCGGCATCGGCCGTTTTCAACGTAGGGCAAAGAATTACCCCCTTTGTAAGGCCATGGTCAACCACGACCATGAGAGAGTCAAAGCCTCCGGACAGAGGGAGGTCAGTGATCAGGTCAACAGAGACCTGCTGGAAGGGGTGAGTGCAAGAGGAGGGGATCGGCGAGAGCGGGGGGACGGTGGGGTGCGTGTTTGCCTTCATCTGTTGGCAAGGGGCGCAGCCTTCAACGTATTTCCGGACAAAGTGGGCGAGACCGGGCCACCAAAACTCCGCGGAGACGAGTTGACGGGTTTTCAAGTAGCCGGGGTGACTGGAGGAGACGGAGTCGTGGCAGCGGGCAACGACGGAGCGGCGGAGTTCCTCGTCCGGAGGAATATACACACGACCCTGGAAGGTGAGAATGCCCGTGTTGTAACTCCAATCAGAGAAGCGGTTGCGATAGCGGACGGGGAGGTCATTTTCGAGGGCCGAGAGGTGTTGCAGGACGAGGGGGTCGGAGGCAGAGGACGCGCGGACCTTGTCAGCGATCATGGTGTCGATGAGACGGACGTTGAAGAGATCGTCGGGGAGTAGGGTGACATCGTGGTTGTCCGTTTCGTCGAAGACATGGTCAGGGCGGCAAGAAAGGGCGTTGGGACCGGAGAGGAGCTTCCCGGGTACATGGGAGAACTGCAGATCGAAATCCGCAAGGTCAAGGAGCCAGCGGGCCTGGCGTCGGTTCAGGTTTTGGGGTTGCCTGAAGTACATGAGGTTTTTATGGTCAGTGAAGACCGTGACGGGGGAGGGATGACCGTGGAGGTAGTGTCTCCAGGACTTCAAGGCACGGATGACCGCGAGGAGTTCGCGATCAAAGACATCGTAGTTGCGCTCGGCGGCGCCAAAGGATTGCAAGAGGTACGAGTAGGGTTTCCACTTGCCGTTCTCGTCGGTCTGCAGGAGGATACCCCCAGACGCGTACTTGGAAGCGTCGGTGGCGATGGCGAAAGGACGAGTGAGGTTGGGAAAGCGGAGGACGGGGTTGGACATGAATGCCTTCTTGAGGGTGGAGAAGGCTTCGGAGTGACGAGTTTCCCAGACTCATTCTTGGGATTTCTTCGTTAGATCGATGAGGGGACGTGCGAGGGTGGAGAAGTCGGGGATGAACCGACGGTAGAAATTCGCGAAGCCCAAGAAGGAGCGAACGTCTCGGAGGCGTCTGGGTTCCGGCCAATCGGCGATGCCGGAGAGCTTGACAGGGTCCATGGCGAGTTCGCCGGGATGGGCAACCATGCCAAGGTATTCAACTTCGGAAACGCCAAAGTTGCATTTGTTGAGTTTGAGGTGAAGGTCGAGTTCCGTCATCCGTTGGAGGACACGGCGGGTGTGTTCTTCGTGGACCTTATCGTCTGGGGAAAAGATGAGGAGGTCGTCCATGTAGATTACCAACCATCCTTCGGCAATCATGTCGCGGAAGGAATCGTTCATGAAGCGCTGGAAGGTAGCGGGAGAGTTGGTGAGGCCGAAGAACATTACGGTGGGTTCGAAAAGTCCTTTATGGGTGATGAAGGCAGCTTTCCACTCGTGGCCCTTTTTGATGCGGACATTGTTGTAACCCCAGCGGACATCAAACTTGGTAAAGACTTTAGCATCTTTGAGTTTGTCGACAAGGTCGGGGATCAAGGGAAGTGGGTATGCGTCGCGAACGGTATGTTCGTTGACGTATCGGTAATCTTGGCAGGGGCGGAGCTTGCCATCCTTTTTCTTGACAAAGAAAAAAGGGGAGGCCTGCGGAGAGTTCGAAGGTCGGATCTTTCCGGCAGCGAGGTTCTCTTCTAAGAAAGCTTTGGTAGCTTCCTTTTCCGAGGGGGACAAGGGATAAAGTTTCCCGACTTTGGGTACGAAGTCAGGGTCCAGGTTGATCTCGTGGTCGCACGAGCGAGAGGGAGGAAGCGAGTCAGCGGACTCCTTGGAGAACACCGAGGCGAATTCGGCGTAGGCAGCGGGTAGGGGTTTCTTGTTCTTCTCGATGGTTCCGGCGGAAGCAGCGAGGTCGGTGGTGGTGGAGGTGGCTACTACGGTCCGAAGTTTGTGAGGGAAGGTCCTGGTGAGGAAGCGTTGACTGACTTTGGCGCAACGATTGACGGCGTTCTTCTTGGAGGCGTCTTCGGTTGTACCGAAGCCTGCGGAAGATCCAAGATAGTCGTAGAGATGACCGTCATAGATTAGATCGGCCTTCAGGTGGCGAGTGGTGGGGTTACGAGGGCGTTTTTGTTTGGCAGCAAAAACAAGTTCCTCATCGGAGGGTACACGGTCATTGTCTTCTTCTTCCTCAACGGTGGGTTTCGGAGGGGGAAGAGAAGGGAAGGTGAGGGTCTTAGCGACCCAATCGATGGTTGGATTGTTGGCTTTGAGCCAGGGCATACCGAGGATGACATTCTCGGTCCCACAATGCATGACGTAGAACTTGACTGGTTGAATCCGGTCAAGGATGCGGAGGTTCAGGGTGGCGGTGAATTTGAGGTCACCATTCTTGTTTCGAGATTGATCGACGTTCCTAACTGGAATTGGTTTCGGGAGGCGATCCTTGGGGAGGTGGTTTCTAGTGACGAAGTCCCAGTCGATGCAGTTGATGTCCGCACCGGAGTCGATGAGCGGGTGGGTGTCGACGGCTTTGTGAGGTCTAGCGGGATCGAAGAGGGAGCAGGGGAAGTGTATTGACTTCTTCGATCTATCGGCTTGTAGTACATTGTTCGCAAGAGGAGAAGGAGAAACTGGCGTCGAAGCAGATCTCCTATCTAAAAACCCGTCTTCTCCTTAACCACCTTCTTGACCTTGGGGAGGTCATCCTCCTCGTCGTCCGACTCTTCTTCAGCAAGGTCGGGGAGGTCGTCTTTCGGCACTTTGGGGGCGCGTACTTTCTTGACTCGACGAGAGGTAGAAGGCTTCCCTTCAGATGGGAACTTGGGGCAGGAGGAAGAGGCGTGTCCCTTCTCCCGGCAACAGAAGCAGAGACCTTGTTTCAGGCACCGCTCTCTTTCAGCAGGCGTGAGCTTGGGAATACGGACGGCATCAATGTCCATGGTGTTCGGGTCGACTTCCTTTTTGGAGGAGGAAGCGCGGTGGGAGACATAGTACGTGGTTTGTTTTGAGCGGGAGGAGAGCTCGTCGGCACGATCCCATTGGACTTTGAAATGGATGGCCTTCGAGTACCACTCAGCGATGGTGGTGGGGACGGTGTCCATGGAGTAGATGCGCCTCATCAGCGCAACGGGAATGCCGGTGGAGAAATAGTTGATGAGGACATCATTGGAGTCAATCCCCGAGATAGTGACGTTGTTCTGGAATTCCGCAATATAGGTTTGCAGAGACGAAGAGTTCTTGACTCGCGTGGTAGCAAGCCAAGAGATGGCGTTGGCGGCAAGGTCGGACTGTTCGAAGGCCTTTCTAAAGGCGGTGTCGAAGTCCTTCCACATCCTGAAAGAGGGAGTGGCGGTGGCGAAGCATTGTTGGCGGTAGGTATCGGCCCAGGTACGGGCGGATCCTTCCGTCATAAACGAGAGGGCGTAGGCAACCTTCTTCGCGTCAGTGTTATAGACATCGGCGTTGATTAGAAGGTACGAGAGGACGGAGTTGAGCCAGGGGCGGGTGCGATTGAAGTCCCCGGAGAAGTTCTCAGGGGCGGCGAGACGGAGTTCGACTGGTTTGGTCGACATGGTGGCGGAGGGTGCGTTAGGGTTAGGGGCAAAGGGTAGTACTCGGCCTGGTAGGGCAGAGGGTCCTGGGTTAGGTCTCGGCGGGAACAAGACTCCGGATTGGGCGATCGGAGTGGGCGAAGGGGGTGTTTGGGCATGGGGGATCACAAGCTGGGAGTTCAGCTGGTGGCTGAGGGCGGTGGTGGTTTGTTCTTCTTCGAGGTCTTCGAAGTGGAGGTCAGTGGGAGAGGTCGGTTCCTCTTGGGATAGCTCCTGGTCGGAGGAATCAGAAGCTGGGCGATCGACGGATCGGGGAGTCCAGCGACTGGTCGAGATGGTGGGACGTTGGTGGGACGAAATGGTGGGCGGCGATTGCTAGATAGCAAGCCTGATCGGGAGAGTCTTGATCCTTTGTTACGGTTGCTGCGTGAGCAGGCTACCGTGGACTCAGGACTGAGTACGAGACTCGCGAGGACGAAGGGCAAGGGGTTCTCAGGTTCCACGGCGGCGATGACTCACCCACGCGTTGGAACAAGAGCAAGGGGTGCGACCTAAAGACGCAGGACGAGGGGCAAGGACGAAGGATGAGGACAATGCCTCGATTGGTCGCGCGACGACCAGGGGTCTTCCTGTAGCGGAAGACGACAAAGGAGTAAGAGTTCCGGTCGCTAACCGGGGGACGGTCGAAGACTGGAAGGTCGACGACGTAGACGAAGGGGTCGAAGGAGTGTTACGGTTGCTGTGTAAGCAGGCTACCGTGGACTCAGGACTGAGTACGAGACTCGCGAGGACGAAGGGTCGAGGGTTCTCAGGTTCTGCAGCGGCGATGACTCACCCACGCGTAGGAACAAGAGCAAGGGGATGCGACCTAAAGACACGGGACGAAGGGCAAGGACGAAGGATGAGGACAATGCCTCGGTTGGTTGCGCGACGACCGGGGGTCTTCCTATAGCGGCAGACAACAAAGGGGCAAAGGTTCCGGTCGCTAACCGGGAGACGGTCGAAGACTTGGAGGTCGACGACGTAGACGAAGGAGTCGAAGGGGAAGACCCAACGACGGACGCAAGAGGAGTCAAGTAAGCTCAGGTAGATTGAGTGGATCAAGACTGAGGTTACATGGACGGGTGTCTAGGGTTTATATATGTAAAGGTCCTTTAGGGCAAGCAGCGGAGTCATCTGGATATAAAGGGGAAATGACTCGTCATGACTCACAAGCACTGCTATGCGCAGCAACGGAGTAAGCAAGAATGACAAAGAGATGACGAAGTGATGACGAATGTGCGAAGGGCACGGCATCTGACGTGAGCACGATGAGTAAAGTAGAATGTCTGTGGAACGCAATGGAATTAGCGTGGGTCAAGGGCAATGGCATAAGCGAGACCCTAACAGCCTATGCGGCAACGAAGGCGTAGTCCGAGTTAGAACGAGGGACGAAGACGAAGTGAAAAGAAAAAGTGAAACGTAACACATATGAAAAGAATGAGAAATGAATCTGAAACTTAGGAGATTTTCAAAACATGTCAAAAACATGTCATTGTAGCTTCCAAAACCACTTAGGGACTATTCTACCCAGTAGATCAGGTATTTAGGATGTCTAGGAGCTTATATCTAACAAGTGCCTGACTATCTTTACCTACAATATGCTCAAAATGCGAAAATGTCATATACATTCTATACAGTAGTGTTGATTTATTTTTATTATTTATCATGAGCAGCTCCTGGCTGGTTTCCTTCCATGCTTGGAGGTATCCCTTCTGAGACTTGGGCCTTTTCAACAAGGTCACTGACACCTGGAACTTGGAGAATTCTTCAATCTCCTGTTTGATTGAATCCATGACTCTGTTTGTAGGAAATCAATATGATGTGTGTTCATATAATGAATACGAGTCGGGTACATGTTCAAGTTGTATGCCAACGAACCACTGGCACAGTCATGGCTTTGTGTCTGGGAAGAGTCTGTATATGATCATATTGATTGCCGCAGCGTGCAGGGTAATCCGGTCCACAACCTTCTTTAGCCAGGCACAGCGTGCTACCTCGCTCGCCTTTACGTCTTTTTCTCAACCACTCGTGTGCTTACCGTGACTGTGCCTGCAATGCTGCGCGCAGTCATATTCTTTATCTTTCCCACAATACGTCATATTCAAACTGTAGTTCAACCACGAAATGAACCATGAAAAGTACATATGGTATTATACATGTGAAGTAGAACTGTGGCAGAAGTGAGTACTGTGCGTCGATATCATTATACAACTGATCACGCACGGAAATTTTTGATCAATCTAAAGACATTCGAAATATCACTCAGTCACATCCCAGTTTCGCTCGCATCAAGAAGTTTACGTGGAAACTGTGGCGACCGTCTTCTCACCGTCGCAGGCGACAACAAACTAGAACGTAAAAGGTCAAACCATCCCTTTCGTAAAAAGTGCCTAAGATGCCAACTCACGTAGATCATATCTTCATCAGTACCCCGTTTGGCGACAGGCGCTGCTACACCCTGGTGATTCGCTGCAGCCATGAGGGTAGACATCCTGTATGCGCCCTCCGGAAGACCACCCGTGACATTCGCATACAGATAACCGTTTGCGTCAGCATTGCCGTTCAACGCTACAAAGAACGCAAACTTGGTCGGGTCCGTAGGTGTCGTCTGCTTGAGTGACTCGAGTGCCTCGATGACGACGTGCGCATGGCCCTGAATGAAGCCAGTGGTGGGATCGAGCTGTTGGGGTGCTGCGTAGTAATTGGTGTTTGGATTGACAAACCAGCCTGCCGCAAAGTTCCTGACAGCCAACGTAATCAGGAACGTGGTGTTGGACGGGAGAATAGCCAGGTTTTCAGGGGTGACGAATTTGGCACTTGGCATGTTGGAGACGGCAGGAATTGCTCCCATCGGAGCAGGGTTGCAAGAGCCGTTCTGAACTTGCTGGCCATTCGTGATGGGAAGGTTGGGGAGCGTAGCACACCAGTTGATGAAGTTGTTGGGAGAAGTCAAAGAAGCCACTTCGCCAGGTTCTGAAGTGCTTGTGTTCAGGCCGGTCTGCGAGAAGTTCGGGGCGATCACCGAAGGCAGAAGAGTCAAGGAAGTTTGGGGATCAGTTAAGTTGGTGGAGCGGGAACTGCACTCGGAGGAGAGGCGTAAGAATCGTATTGGCAGGAGTGATACAATTGATCGGTGAGGCGAAGTGTTAGTAGATGAGACCAGACTTACTTGATACCGTTCTGTGACTGGAAACCCCTGAGCGGAAGCTTCCCGAAGCATGGACGGACCAAAGCCAGAGACAAGAGAATCAGTGTAGGGAATATGATGGTCATGATTCTGGGTTCTCCGTAGCTAGGACGTGAGCAATGATCGTGGTTAGTTACAACAAAGGCGAGACGGGAAAGCGCCGGTGAAAGGGAGAAAGAAACGTAAGGCAACGAGAACGTGCCGGAACTGGACAATAGCATTTCATTGAATATGAATGAGACGTGGTCAGCACCCTGATAGTGGCCATTGGCAGTAATGCGGCACAAAGACAATGGCGTTACAGTAGCACGTTCCCCACGTTTGAGCTATGGCACGTTTATATTGGTGCTCGATCAACCTGTCGAGAATCAGACTCGGGATGGGTCCTAGACGTGATCGCATGCAGGGGTTAGTTGCAGCAGGAACTTGAACTTGAGGCGCACGTCAGCAACAACGCCACCGCCACACATGGACAACAGACTCACATTTGGTAGCATTATGACAGTACTAGACGACATTCCTTACTTCCGAATACCAGGGTTTGCAATGGGGTAATCGTTCACCGTACGTCCTCTTTTTGTAGGGTTGGCTTTCAGTAAGCTCATGATCGTCAAGATTTAGAAGTTCGTGATTCGGGAAGAATTATCGCAGTATTCCCGAGCTTCAAGTTGAGTTCGATGCATTTACGGCCAACTCAGTAAGACTAACTTGCTTTGAAACGAGTCTCAATTACTTGACCATCACAACTGCATCAACATGTTAGCTACGTTGGCCTCACCTGCCACCATGGGTTTTTTTTTCCAGGTAAGGAAGGCTGTCGAGACAATGTTGTCGTTGTCACGGACCTCATGAAATACATGGTACGCCAATTTTGGTTTGATCCGTGTTATTTCCCCTATAATTCTTTACTACGTATGATAGGCTCCGTATTGAACACGTGTTGATGTTTGGTTTTCTGCACTCGACGCTTGTCCTTGAGTGCTCTATTTTCGAGTCTTCCAGGATGACACGTATGATGGTATTGGCCCGTGTCTGCGACCCTTCCCGGCGGAAGTTTCAAATTGAAGAAAGCTTGGAGAGTTACCGCTCGTCATCGAAAGCTATGTAACCAGGCATCAAAGCTGATCGCTAGGCGCTCCACCAATACCCGCAGGGACGGCGCTCCGTCAATCAAGCTCCAATAACCAGTACTAGTAAGTGCCGCCCTTACAGACCCTTCGACGATCACATTCCCCCACAGGAGAAGCCATGCCATCGTCCAGATCCATCCTGCTACCCCACCTACCCTCCTCCCCGTCAACAGAAGAAACGCTCGCTCAGCAAGTACTCCCGGACCCATCATCCCGAAGCCAACGAGCATCCACCCGATCTCTATCCGACTATCGAGGCTGAGCAGTACGATGTGGTGAAAGACCCCCGATGCCAGGAATGCTCCGACCACCATACCGGTACGACCGAAGACGATGGAGAGCGGATAACCACCCAGGACGAGGAAATGCTGCCGGTGACACTGATGCCACCTACGACCCCAGAAGTCGCTTAGTGATGTCGCGTACCATGGGGCGTCGAACACAGGAGGCCATTGAGCGGGGTCCTGTCCAAAGAAAAGAACGGCGAGGACGGTGCCTAGATCATACCCCATCTGTATCATCGCATACATCGCAAAGGCAGCACAGGTCGAGATGAAGCTCGATCGGAGGTATCGCAATAGGAAAGGAAGGGTGTCATCGAATATGGTGGATCCTCCGGAGAATTCTCCAACTCCCACAGGGGCAAACGTTAGGATCGCTTGATGGAGAATGCCGAATGTCAGAGCATGCATAACCGCAGAGAGAAACGCATGGTTGATGAACGCTGTGCGATTAGTTGGGCGTGTCTCACGTGGAATGTACACTCCACGCGACCAGTTCCAGCCATGACCACGAAAGTTTAAGGTGAGGTCAATGACGTCCATGATGATTGATGGAGGGCTATTTGCAGGACGAAAGTGTCGCACAAGCGGTTCTTTGGCCAATGCCCAGCCAAAGGTGCGGGTAGCAATAAGGAACATGGAGAACTAAGTAGATAAGCCTGCGTAAGTCTGTCCTCTAAAGGAGGATGTCGGAGTTGATACACTTACCACCAAGTAAGTTCCGAGGCCTTTCTGCTCCGGTTTTCCAAATGACATGTCCACAGAAAGCACAGCACGCAATGCTAACAGCGCGGTCACGGGCCATAAGGCGACTCGGATAGTTTGTGTTTTGGGCGTCATAGCTAACACGGCTACTACGAAGTAGCAAACCATCGGAGGGAGGACGTATGAGACCAAAGTTACGACGCCGACCGGTATTTTTGCTGACGGGACACCGAGAGCCCTCAGAGCGAACGACATGGTAGGGTCCTACCGAATCATAGCGAGTGGTGATATATATATATAGGATGCCAAGAGAGGTGTTACCCTTCTTCCCCCTGCTACGTGGTCATTTGAAAACGGGTGATAACGGCCATAGTAGCAAGCAACATGGCTATACCATCACCATGGTTGTCAACAATCGGGTCAATCGGGTTGCTTCATTAATACAACGTTACCTTACTTAGTTATCCCAATCTTCCTTTCGGGACACCGTGATCGACTCGCGCGTCCCCGGCGGCCCGCGTTCCACTCTTTCCTCCAGTCTCGTACCTACTCGACTGGAGGTAAGCTAGTAGTCACATTCCTTTGTCTAGCCTCGCGCCCCTTCATACTAATCACCTTGAGAATGAAAGGAAAGACTTGATTGAAAAGAATTCATATCAAAAGAATCATTGGACCAATCGTCCTGAAGTGTCCTCCTTCTCAGACCTAGATTGTTTGAGCTTCACGTCCCAACCCTCAAGATCTAGGGTCTAGCGGCGACAAAATCCTCGTGATGCGAACGTCGTGCGCCATTGATATCGGATCTTATCAAGGCGATGATCGACTGTAATTGGTACAAGGCCTAGTTCTGGCATATCTGAAACACATTCTTCACTGGCAGTAATGTCCACGGCAGGTACACCAGTCGGGAGATTGCTAATCCTCATAGGATGGCGGACGGAGTGATCGCAAGCGTTGTTAAACTAGAACTTGGGACCGCAGATAATCAGCCGCACCGTGGATATGTGATCACGCCGTCGAGGTTGTACAACTTGAAGGGGCTCGGCAGAGTATCAAACGCTACAGACCATTGGGCGGTCCTCCCCAAGAAAAGAATGGCGAGGACCGTACCTAGATCGCAACCATCTGCATTATCCCATACAGCCCACAGGCAGCGCTGGTTGAAAGATGCTCGATCGGAGGTATTTCTCGATAGAGGATGCCGAATTTTCAAGCCTGCACGACTGCACCAATTAGGAGTGCGTGGGTGTCGGACGCTGTGTCGTTAGTTGGACAGGAAATCCATATGCCCACGAAAGGTCTCCGTCAATCATGATGGCAGTCCCTTCCACGCATCACGAAGAGCGACATAGTGGATGCGTTAGCTTGTCCTCCAGAGGGTGTTGGAAAATGTTCGTGTCAAACTACCTATTCTCGGTATCGAATTCTCGTCTCTTGGGTTTGCAAAGTGACATGTCACGGAAACCGCCACGTGCAATGCGGCACACAGGTCATGGATGGGGCGCCTTTGAGGCAACACGGCGACAGCAACGTAACACGCTCGGCTCCTACGTGGTGAAATGTCTATAAATTCTGAACTACGAGACTCATTTTGAAACGGGTGATAACGGTGATGGAAGCACCAAAAGCACGTTGTGTCAGGGGTGATTCCAACGGGTCGCTGGTTGTTGCACTGGCAGGCAGCACCCGGGTCAATCGGGTTCTTCAGTTTGTAATTAAGCCGTGGACAACCGAACCTGACATCACGAAAGCGGTCTTCCCGGGAGACTGCAGCCTGAGGTTGCGGCCAACGAATGCGACTCCTTCGGCCATCGTGACAGTACAGTACGTACATCGAGGTGTGGGACTGATTGGTATGACTTTTTCATGATCTAGTGCGCAGCCGCAGAAGCAAAGAGTTGAATGATAAAAAAAGAACGTCATCGTGATCTTGTGCTTGATTGTCACAGTGCAAGTAGCCAGGCACTTGCGGGGTGACGCGGTTCGGACGACGCGTGGAAGACATTAGCGACCCGTGTATTCTCACGTCACCTCCGAATGAATCCAATGACTGAAATAGCGGACACGTCGAACAGTTCCCCTAGGCCGGCCGAGTTCTTGATGATCACGTTCGTTTTCAAGTCCACGGTCATACATCTAAGATGATCGTGGTGGAAACTCGTCAGAGCGCCGCGTGCATATGTTCGAATTCAGAGCTGGCTTGAATGCAAACCCACATAGTATGAGGTAACCTTTGACTGTGTTTCCCGTGACAAGGAGAGCGGATTGATGATCCAGGGTCACGTTCATGATGTCATGAAGGAGTCCCAGTCCGAGTCAGGGCCTCAGCTGGGATTAGGAGACCTGTATCTCTCGATACGGGTTGGATGTGGGACCGTGTCATTGACAAGCTGGGGTGAGGGCATCCCCGACAAGAACCCCGATGATAACAGGGCTCAGCGACAGCAAAAACGCGATGCGACCCCGGGGGGCTCTCAAGTTCATTGACACCCTACGCCATGCTCTGAGTTCCCAGGCTGGCACGATCGATTACAAGGCACCTCCACTTTATCCGACGAATCACCATTATCACGGTGGTTCGAGATCAAATATATTAGGTACTCCCGTCATCATTGACCCTGCTTGGGAAGCGACCTGACGTTGGATATTGGGATGCACTCCATGAAACTATTTGGAGAGCTTTGACTACCTGTATATGCACACATGTGCATGGAGTTGCGCGTGTACATACCGCAAATCGACCGCACTGGTGGTCGAACAATTACACATTGTTCGTGTTTAGACGCCAAGACACCTGGGCGGTTCTAAGTCGCCTTCCATTTTTGGAACTTTGGAGGGCGGGGTGGTTATGCCACAGCACGCCATGGCGTGCTTGCCAAACGTTTGGAAGGGCCCTCCATACATGATATGTATCCGCAGGGAGATATACGCTACTCAACCACGCGTGTAATAGGATGGCGTTGACGAAGGTGATATGGTGGCTTGATGAATGTGACAGCCCGGCAGGCAGAAGACCCCTCAGCTCTCTCACCTCCCCCCTCGGCGCAGCATGCCAAGTTGATATAAAGACGGGATGGGAATCCAGAGACGGAGATACCATCCCCCGTTGCCCCTTCTTCCCTGGCCCGCGAAAGCTCCCTTGTTTACCTTTGCAACTTTCTAAAACGACATCATGGGTGCCCCCGTGGAAAGCTCGCAGACGCATCATACTATATCCGATACACCCTCAAGCTCAGATCACACCAAATCCGGGGTCCGCCATGATCCGTCTCGCAAGCGTCGCAGAGTTACCAAACACGCGCAGTATCACCGTTTGCAAACAAGTGCCCGCTGCGATAACCGCCGGAGGGTTAGACGCGAGGACGATCGCGGGAGTAGACCCACCACGGACGAAGATGATGCATCGGAGAAGTGCCGAAGCCTGAAACGTAATAGCAGTCGCGTTGGGGTATTCAAGTTGGGCCTGCATCATTCTCTGGCTTCATCAGTCAGCGATTTGCAATCCCTATTAAGGGTGAAGCAAGCAAGTACGTCCATCATTGAGCTGAACGCTCTGTTCCAAATACTAACGAGAATCAAAGTGTGCCAACGGGTCGCGAGCAGAATAGGGAGATGGAATATAACCAGTCGATTAAAACTTTGAACGTGCACTTGCGCTAGCGTAAGTGATAGATCAACCAGCGTTCGTCCTGCGAAACTAATAACATCGCAATTAGTTGGGGAGATAGTCTAATCACTGAAGAAGTCAACAAATCTGTAAGATAGCACGCGGCATCGATGGAGGGGGTAAAAAGAAGACTCGACATTGGGTGGTTATGACCTGCAGTTGAGAACAGCAGAAAAATAGGAGTATGGTAACACCAAGTATTAATGTATAAATATATGAACCCACCAATCTGATATATATTAATGATTGTACACGTTGCACGGAGTCAACTTTTTCATCCGGAGACCCTGGTGAGAGACACGTGACAATCGATTCAAACTACAAATCGATGCGATCAGCCTCTCCTACCTTGGAAAGAGGATCCGGAAGCCAACTTCACCATCGTCATCGATCCCCACCGCCAACCGAGCCTGGACTGCGACCGCGAGTATCCGTCAGGCTCAATAGGCTATAGCTACGTCACCTCACGGTGCAAAGTCAACCCTGAGTGTACCCACGATAACCCAGGGAGAGGTGAAACCCGTTCCGAACGGGTAGAATTACAGGCAAAATGCGGACAACTCGAGGCGGGCGAGGTTACATATACGGAAAGTAATTCAATCCTGAAACCAGGGATGGGATCTGTGAGACAACAAGTGATGAACGACAAGCGATGCGTGAAATCAAAGTGAAGACCCAAGGAGAGATTTAAAATGACAAACAGCCAGCTTGAAACGTTTGATTGGCATGTTTAGGAGACGTTCCGGAGACGACAAATAGTGAGCGTGCAAGGGTGACCTGTGACACGACGCGCGGACTGGTAGAAAAGGCGGGTTTTCATTCTAGAGAAGTTTTGGGTGATGGAAGGAGTGCCTGACACGCTGGTTTCGAGGTGTTCTAAGCTTGCATCGAGAGTGGGACGTGTAAGACATGAGCCCAGTTAGTTGGCAGACCGTGACGGTCATGAATTGCAACGATGCACGGCAGAATCAGAAAAAATTATATGGGAGACGGAATAATCATTGGGCAAGTGGACATCGTTGCAATCCACGATGTTTAAATGGCTCGCGCTGCATCGCTGCTAAACTCGATGGGGATCCGGAAGGGAAGACGTTGTGGATTGTGACGAAACCGAGCAAGCGAGTCAATGGGATCACCATGTCGAATCCGATGGCTGATCACGTGCGCCGCTCAAAAGAATAAATTTATTGAATGGCAACCTGACGTGATGCTCGTTTACGTGTTCGGAGGGGGAGTTTGTCACGATAAGCAAAAGGTTTTCCCGATTTGTGTGATATTTCGCGTCAGCAGAGAGAGACCAGATGGTGGCGTCTGCATCAAAGCAAACGTGAGGTTAATCGAATCAAGAACGCCGTGTGTGAACGCGCAAGAAATCAAACAACATATCAAACTGGACTCACTTTTACGTTCCTCCTCGAGAGTTGGCCGATCTGATGGCGAAAACACAAAGCCTGACATGGATGGGTGTGGTTTCATTTTGCGATGTCACAGTCAGGGAAGAAAAGAAGTCCCGCCGGTTGGTTGGTCGCACTCCACCTTCCTGATCTCAATTAGTATGTCATCGCCGAAGTAATAATGTTCTGGCTGCGGCGAAACGCCAATCTCGCAGCCGTGCTATCGAAGCGGTGTGTGCAGGGCTGCATGTCTGCGCGTCGAGCTTAGGTCGGAGTTGAGACGGAGAGGAGGAGAGTAGCACACCTCCAGACCGATCGCTCCTCCAACGGCGTCTAGGCTCGAAGCCGGCCTGATTCAACATAGACTGTCTGTTTCCAAATCGGTCCAACTATTTCCCACACTCAACTCCCGCTAACATTGTGGTTCTGAAAAAAGTTGGCTGGCGACGCCCGCAATCATTGAATCAAGAAGTTTGCCAAGATTTAGGATGGCTCAGAAGCTTACAAGTGGTACGATATACCTTTTTATTTTTCACAACACCACCGCAGTAGAACTTTACCCCTCCAGGCGTCAAATGTTGCATGCTGTACACCAGCCGGCTACTCCAACGATCCGCACAAATGCACTGGCAGTTATGTATTGGATTCCATGACATTCACTGAATGAAATGGAACGACATCCAGCCTTCCCCTGCGGATATGCTCTCCTGCTGTGAGCCCCGTCCCATCCTGTGTCAAACACACAATGCCGCTATCCGGTGTA
>JBBPNX010000550.1:0-17453 GCA_038091155.1 Harrya chromipes | reverse complement strand
TCCCGCGAGCATAGTCCATAGACTGAACGCGAGACAACCCGGGAATACCCTTGATGCCAGTATCCTTGGCAATCCTCTCCTTCTCAGTCTTTGTCGTAGCGGCACTTATTTTTTCAGCGATCTCAGCGAAGTCGTCATGCTTACGAAGTGGTAAATCCCAAGGGTTCCACTCAACGCGATCCTCCCTAGGAGTGCGAAGTTGATGTGCTGGAGGGCGGAGGGGTACATAGTATGTTCTTCCATCGCCACGCGATGCTCGAATACGACAAGACCGACAAGGAAAGATTCCATTGTGTCCCTTTATCTTCAGAAACTTTTCGATCGCAACTATGTCGCCGAGTTTGAATAACACGTATGCGTGTAGCTGGAATGAAGTCTTTGTGCTTGCATCGAATGTGGTGACACCATAGGCAAGCTCAGCACATTCGTCGTCTAAAGGGGAGAGGAATGAGCCTATGTCTTTAGGCTGATGAGGCCCAGGGATGACGCCAACACAGATAAGGTTCCGAAGATGATTGCGACACTCAGGGGGTAGGTTGTAATTGACTAAAACGATTGGGGTTGCGCATGGACCCTTGCGATGGTGCCGATAAAGGAGATAGCTGTCAGTGCACACAGAAAGTGCAATATCATGGATGTCGGAGAAGAAGGTGTGATTGAGTTTTTCTCCATCGACGGTGACATGACGACGAAGGAGGTCTTGGTAGTGTGCGCCATCGAAGACGTCATGTATGACTCCATCACGGTGAACATATTGTGCACGGTACGAGAGCATCTCGATCTTTTCTAGGCTTTGGAATAACCCTTGTAGACGAGGGATGATGGGGAAATAAGTGAAATGGGCAAGCGGTTTGCCGTCTGGTCCATAGCGAGGCTCGTGACAAAATGGGCACGCTTGATGGTGGAGATACTTCTTTGTATACGCGATACAAGACTGTGGACAGCGATCGTATAGAACAGGCACGACACCAGATAAGACTCCCATCCTCTGGAACAACACGAACTGTGAGGCAATATTTGCTTTGTGTCGAAAGATAAACCGAAGATTGTTGAACGTCTGACGAGTCATCCTGCTCGACATAATCAAGTTGAATGCGCGAACATTATCGCGGTCTTCTTCAGACAGGATATAGTGGCCTATGGTACGTTAGTTGAAGAATTCATGCGAGGACAAATGGACTTGCGAGTATCGAAGAGATCTTCTTCCATTTCAGCAAGCGCGCCGGCAGTGAGCTCTTTGATCAGATGTTCGTTGAATATATCCGAGTCAGAGTCACTCTCAGAACTTGTATCACCATCGTTCGGGAGCACTCTGAGTCTCTCTGAGTCCGTTGTATCATGGCTTGATGGGGAGATGCTAGCGGAGTGGTATGACTTTGCCGAGTTGCGAGAATGAGTGACGTGATTGATCTCCAAGTCTGATTCCTCAGGTTGATGGGCAGACGTGCATGGATTTGGACCAGCTTCTGAATGAATCAAATTAGACTTGGATGATTCTTTGAGCTAAAAATCACGATGACTCACCATGAGTGATGAGGATGATCTCCGACTCAGAGTTGGGTTGGGACACAGACATGCATGGATTCGACTCGGCCTCTGAATAAGGTGGGACTTCAAGTTAGATGACTTTTTGAGCTCACTCTGAAAAATGACTTACCAGACTCGGACATAGAACTGTCCTCGCAGCTTTCTGAGGACATGATCAGGTGTCCGTCACCGCGCGTGATAACCAACTTGTAATGTCTCTGCCGTGTTGCATACTTGAGTCCCTTCCCACAGGTAGGTTTGCACCAACAGTGTCGGCGTTGCTTGGACTTGGGTTTTCGTTGAGACTTGTCTTTTTGTCGTGAATAGCCCATTGAGCTACGTAGGACAGACTAGATTCAGACTGTGTGCAGCAGATCATGTGAGATTCAGAGTCACGGGACTAACTGTACAGTTTTTGCCTTACATAATGTGCTGCATCGACATTGGCAACTCCTCATCTTGCTCACGTCTTGACTCCTATCTCCACACATCACATCCGTGCATCCTACTTTCGCATCTCTTGTGCCTCATCTCGCACCTCAACTGTCTCGTGTCAAATATTTGTATGATTGTGTCGTGTCGCCCTTTGAATCTTCGCAATGGCTAGATTGAAGGAGTCCAAGATCTCACGAACTGACAGACTCGGCCAGTCACTCACAAGGGTCCAAAATGACGTTGACGCATATACCCGTAAGTTACTGTCTTCGCTTGGGAATTTCTAAGTCTCACAAAAGTTCTCAGAGCGAGAACGCGCCAGACAACACCGCAAGATGACGTCCTACCATCATCATGAACGTTATCAAATGATTCCAAAACCCAAGGGGCGCCCTGGGCGGAGAGGTCTGGGCGCATACAGTCTCTTTGAAGACATGAAGCTGAAGAAGCCAGTTTACAACGACGTCTGTGTAAGTTTCTGCTCGGGCTCACTACTCCTCGAGGATTATCTAATGTTCTATCAGTATGTTGTCCGAGGCCTTGTCACCAAGTACCTTGATCGTACACTACCACTAAGTCGCCAGCCCAATAGGTTGAGAGTCGAAAAGGTTATTCTCAAGGTATGTTTTGTCCATTGCAATGGTGCGTGTGCAAGTGAAAACATTCAGTTTATTACAGGCACAATCTGATTGTCGCATCTTGCGGCGATATGAGAATGGCTGGGCCGTCCGCGACATTATGGCACAGTACCTTCGAAACACATCCACAAGACTCCGAAATTTAAAGGCCAAAGCCATAGTTGCGGATGATGAGGTATTCAAGTTGTGCATACTACGGTCTCTTTTCAGTCGGTCTGTACAATTCTATCACAGGGAGACGGTGTGACGAATGAAGACCATGGCCCCAACTTGGACGTTGACACTCTGGATGACGACATTCTGGATGACACAAGAGGACGGTCAAAACAACAGACTCGGAGAACTCACACTGGGGGATCTAACCCCATGGCTGACGGTGACTTAAACATGGATGAATTTGATTCTGGTTCTGATTTAGAGCTCAACCTGGACGAGGATGAGTGGGACATGTTCCAGTCGGAGCCTGAGATAGGGGATACTGGTAGCCACGACGGAACAAATCCTCAGTCGTCAAGAAAAGTACGTATTAATAGTTTTTGCTTGCGAGTCTAACTATGCGTTTCCTTCTAATAGACTTACTTGAATCGGAAGCGAATCAGCAACTCGTCTGATGTCAGAGGTCCTAGTGCCCCCTTGAAACCGACTCGGACCATGACAGGATTTCCTGATTCAAATGCTAAGGTGACGAGTTTCTTCAAACTCTCTACTGCATTGAAAAACTGAAACCCACACATAGAAATCCAAAGCAAAGAGTAACAAGCTGGTTTCACAGCAATCCAGGTCGATCAGAGTTGACGATCACGGAAAGAACACCACAAAAAAGGCAACAAGTTTGAGGACTCAGAAGGACGTTCAAGTTCAAGCCAGCGACTCAGGTGGTGCAGACCGCAACGGAAAGTACACAAATGCTCTGCGTCTGACGAGTTTGGAAAGGAACGGCATCATGGTTATAGTAGGATTTTATTTCATTTTTTTCTCACTTGAGATATACTTATGGCTGTGGGCTCAAATGAAACAGCGAAAGACTTTTAGAACTGGAGAAACGGACAAGGATGGCATTGATGATGAAGACGCACTCATTGCCGATCTGGAAGATATTACTTTGGATCACCAGGCCATGGTATTTATTATTGAACTCGAGAATATAGGCTGACAATTCAAATTTATCTAACAGGACTTCAACTATGATGGCTACGAGATGGAATATGAAGACCCTCCAGTGCTGGAAGATAACGCCAGATTGGACTCGGATGGTGGCTCTGTTTTTTCAAACAGCCATGGCACGCCAGGACCTGAAGCCCCAGTACCTGAAGATTATGCCGGATGGGACCGCGAATCTGTTTTTTCAAAGGAGAGCATGGATGAGGTCCCTGAAGAAGATCGGTTCAAGCTGTGCCCCAGTTGCAAGGAGGGTATCCCGCTTGATATCCCATCCGAACTCACTTCCGTTTTGAAGCAGTATTATACGCTCCGCCGAACAAAAGGGCGATACACCATACAAGTCACACGTATGGAACTGGAAATCTGTAGCTTCGTTCAGCGAGAGAAGAGGAAAGAAGCTCAGTATACCAAAGCGATCGAGAATGGATGGCCGGTGACGTCGATTGACTTTAAGGCACTTCCTAATCGAATCTTAGCGATGTCGGATGACCTTGATCGGCTCATCGTGAACAAAGAGTACCTCGAATGCTCATTCACCTGGCGTGCGTTCATAGAAGCAGTCAAGAGGGATGGGCTCTCTTTACTTCAGTTCTCACAACTTCTACCCGCGAAGATTGGACCGTCATCTGGTGTTGTGAAGCAAGCTAGATCAGGATAGTAAGTCTCAGCGTCAAGCGTCCAAGTATTATGGTTGATACTGCTGCTAGTTATGGGACAAAAGGGACGGTGATTGTCATGCAGACACTCCTTGGCATGTTTCCACAAACGACTACTCCACGGGACGCATTTGACCCACTCCCATACACGCATTTTTTCGACTACGTCCTTATTCCATATACTGTGGCAGCGCTAATTGGTCAAGATCTTCATAGTGATGAGCCATCTGATGCTTATTTAGCTATGGTGGAGAGCAGTGACATTGGTGATGCTATTCACCGTGAACGTGACGACGACAAGGAACTCGAGGCAATCTGCCATCAGATCACGGCGTTCTTCCATGCAGCCCAGAATGCAAACAAGAACCAAGTTTCAGCCAATGTCAGCAACGTGGACAATGGTGCGAAGGCTGCGGGAAATGCGCCTTTGGCATTTAAACAGGTTTACATTTCTGTTGCTCTCCGTTCAGTAAGACTAAAATTCAAGTTGAATTATAGCCTGAACCACGTCATGGTATTGCTACCAATGTCCCAGGTGACAACGAAAGCGCAAACCTTGTCATTGCTGGTCTAAGTCGTGGAAAAGACACACAAAAAAAGGGCCGACAGTGTAAAGTTAAGGTATGTGTCGTCTGATACTTAGGATTCGTGACTCAGCATGCACCGTTTGCTATGCCCAGGCCCATGTTCAAAGTAAAGAACACCAGACACGTGCTCGTTCAAAAATCCAACCTCTGCCAAACGATCACCAAGACCCGGTGGAGAACCGCTTGCCACTCCGTTTCGAACGCCATGACACAGGTCACGCAGCCAAATAATCATCATAACTACTCGCTGCTCATTTTCCAATCTTGCCACCACTTCGTTCTTCTTGCTGATCTTGCTACTGTTCCACTCATGTGTTTCTACTTATTATTATTTTAGACGCACTTATGCTACTCCCCACCTTCAAGTTGTTCAAGATCGTTTGTCACTTGCCTGCACACCTTCGTGCTTTCATATTCATGTTTGAATTTCTCCTCAAGTCACTGGAATCCACTGTTTTCACCTCAATTCGCATGTTTACAGTTTCTCAGACGTTGACACCACATAGATTTCTTGGACGCTTTGACATTCAGCATTTCATTAGACCCAGCCAGTTGGACTTTGACACACATTCGTCTGTATTTGCACGTTCTCAGAGTTTGTTGTACTACTACCTTGAAGCCTGCAACATGTATTCTCACTCCTCGTGATAGTGATGACTTGTGCATTCAAACCATTTAATGAGAAAAACTGTATAGTGATGACTCGTAATATTAGCTGCAGAAGCGTCCTAAACTGCCGCCATGGACATGAGTTATCAGTGACATTGTCACTTAATCTCATGGACAATGTCGCCGAATAACAGTGGCGTTGGCACTGATTTTAATTAGACCGAAAGAGAACTCAGTGACACACTGTGTCACTGATATAAGTGGCCATAAGCACCGTTTTGTAGCTACGCTGGCACTTATTAGAGGCGAACTGCACGCGGATTATCATCTACCCTACTTCCCACAGTGTCAAGCGCAGATCTAGAGAATGTGGTATCGTACTATGTGTCCATGATATTGATGAGTCTGTGATCACAATCACGACACACAACTTCGTATCTATGGGAAAAGCGAGGAAAGATCCCATCTGTCACCTGCAGATGATCCGACAACGTCAGCTTGAACATACGTGCCACTGGCAGTATCTTTGGGTCCATGATATTGCATCCGAATCGTCATCGTCGATGAATTTGTGACCACGATCATAACATTTTCTTAGACAGAAGATCAGCAAGGACATATCCCCAAGCCCCGAACTGGTCCTTCAAGTTCTTGATTGGTTCTTAGTAAGAAAAATAAACAGGTACGCAGAGTATGAGAAGTATAAGAAGTCCAACGTAAATAACAGTGGTGGGCATCTAATAGGCGCATCCATAGGCCACGAAGCAAAGCATGTCATCCATCTCAAGAATCATCGTCTCGTCTGATAGAGACTGCTTCGAATCACCATGCAGTCCACCGCTGTGTTCCGGATGGTGTCGCTGGTGGGCTCGAGTCCTGGAAGTCATCATCAATATTGTCGTGCTGGCTGCGCACCCTCAACCAATCCGTTTCCTCCCTCCCCTGCCTCCTCGTCATCCGAATGGACCGCGCGTGCAGACGGCGTTGCTTGTGCATCCACTTCAGACGCATCCGGCGTCACTTTCTTCCTCTCGCTATGCCCCAGATTTTTATCAGGAATCTACAAATGCCATTGAGTCAGTATGATACAGTGTCTACCGGGGGTTGCGTAGGCACGACGAACCGGAAGTCGAGCAATGTACGCCAAGAACGTCGAACATGCCGCGAGGAAAAACACAGCGTGTAGAGATGCTGCATAGGAATCCCTCGCAGCGCGCTGCAAATCTGGCGGGAGTCGCGCGACCAGCGTTATCGAATGTCGAATGCGGCTGATTATCTATCGGGACGTAATTGTCGGTGACGCAAACCCGGCAAAGAGCTTATCTCACCTCGTCTGCATCGGGCGTATGGATGCGTGCGTGCAGTTCAGTGTTGAGTCTAGATTGGAAGAGGGCGGACGAGACTGCGACACCGGAGATTTGTCCTGGGTATAAACACGTTAAAGGATGTTCACCATAAGTGTAGTGTACGTGAATTACCGATACCCCGGAAAACCTGTCCGAAACCTGTGCCAACAGCCATTGAACTCTCTGTGCCATGAACGTGAGCTTGAAGCTATCAACGCATTCCTGTATCACACACCAGGTAAATGCGCTAGCAGTGCAACTGACGGGGCGACGAAAACGGTCAGATGTTGATGCCTTCTACCGAACAGTTAGGCTCCAACGTACTCATTGTCGTCTGCAACACCACGGCGTTCCCAAAGCCCACTGGAGCCTGTCGTTTCCCAGTCAGCGTGATGCATCACGGGGAAGAACGGAAAAAAAATTACAAGGCTGAACCACGTCTGCAGTGGACCCGAATTTTCATTGATGAAGACAATCAAGACAACTCCAATGAACGGGAAGATGCCAAATATGAGATTGATCATTTTGTATTTTCCCGTGCGATGCATCATCCAACTATAAAGCAGTCAAAACAGCAGATACAAAACCCGAATGACTTACCCGGCAAATAGCGACCCGACGGACATGCAAACACTATATGGGAGTTGATGAAGACCTATTATCGTCACAATGACGTCGGGCACGTCAAAAATGGGGGTACCTTACCTGCCATGGACGCACTCGTCAATGCTACAGTTTGAAACCACATGGGGAAGAAATACATGGTCCCAAAGTTGGACAGGCCAACGAGAACAT
The DNA here is from genome assembly GCA_038091155.1 of Harrya chromipes. Taxonomy (NCBI): domain Eukaryota; kingdom Fungi; phylum Basidiomycota; class Agaricomycetes; order Boletales; family Boletaceae; genus Harrya; species Harrya chromipes. Next base: position 9,699 of record JBBPNX010000550.1, on the reverse strand, counting down.
TGCTCGTCCCCACCAAAACAGGGACACGTTGCTTCAAAAGGGACGGTGCAAGTACAGGTTCCGGAGCAACCAGTATCTCCACCAATGTAAATGCGACGAAAAATATACAGGCCAACGAGAGAGGAATGATGACCCACGGGTCATCCCACTATAGTAATGTCATTGTCTGACTTAAGAAAGTAATAGAAAAGATTACCGTGCAGTCTTCATTGAACTTCATGCTCAGGAACACCAAAAACGACCCAATCTGTCAAAGTCAGGCTCTTCAAAAGATTTTATTTAACAAAAAGTATCCACGTACCGCCACTAGGAGTGTGAAGCTTCCACCCCAATCGATTCGCTTTAGTATATCCTTAGTGCTCCTAACCTTTCCCTGCATGGATATTACAAAGCTGCGACGGAGCTTGTGATAGGCCGACTTACGGGGGTGACGTAGTGCAAATTATATGCGGTTAAAAAGAGTGATAACCCAAACAGAGGTAACTGCATAATAAACGCCCAACGCCATCCAAACCTTTTCGTAAAAGGTAAATGAACTATTCGGCAAGATGAAGACAGATAATTCTTACCAATCACATACAAGACCCCCGATGGGTCCTCCAAGTCCCGTACCGAGCTAAACAATTGAGCTGCACGCATTAAAACCGAGGATGGGACAACATACGCCATTGAATAGGGCAGAAATCCCTTGTGCCAAGCCCCTGGACTGGACCGCATGACATTAATGATCACCACAGCGTAATAATTGAACACGAGAACGGACACGCAAACTGTACATGTCATTGATAACGATCCTGCACGATCAACGTCAAGATTAAATTGACGCTGTATCAAATCTAGCATATTTCACAACTTACGTTGAGGTGGTCAGAATACCTCCGCCTCCCACTCCGCATAGCTAAGGAGAGCCAATCATGAGTCAGCGCGCATAATTCAAGGGGGGACGTACAAATCTAGCCAGAATAAGCATCTCCATGTTGCTGGAAAATCCGCAAGCAGCGGTGCCTAACGCCGCGATGATGACAGCTGTTTGGTTGGCACTTCGCCGTCCCAAGACATCGCATAAGCGACCGTAAAGCGGCGTGAATGTGCAAACCGCCAATAGGTATCTAGAGACCGCGGTACATCAGTCGTGTTCACATGGCGCGTTTCATAAGGATTTACGATGTTCCCAACCAGCTGGCCTCGTTAGACTTCTCAAACTCCGATGCGATGGAAGAAAATACTGTGCCGGAAGTGATTAATTAAGGCTGAATTGGAGACAACATTCAGACGCGTACGTGTCGCCACCAGAGTAGCTGTATGCTGATTAGAACTATTCCACACCGAGAGAACGATACGTACTATTTAGAGCCTATCAGATGCAGGCGAGCTCATATTGTCAAATGTCTGCATTCATACGGAGGCACACTAACCGATAGAAAGGTAGCAGACCAGAGACCAGCCAGAATCGCATACCGTGTTGAACGCGAGATCTCAAGTGGTCCAACAGGGGTGGGTGGCTGTTCAAGTTTGGTGGTTGACCCGGAGAGCAGGGGATCACGTTCTGTCGCCATCTGCAACGAACCAGACAGCTGAGGGTATCAAATAAAGACAATTTTGAGTGCTGCCCGACATTCTTTTATTGCTTTCAAGTTGCAATGAACGTGGGATCTGCCAATGTCGGCTGTTCTTCGGAATCTAGTAATACGTCGTGATCCGAGTCGGAAGCATCCGAGGACTCGGACCCTTTGGTCCCAGCCAACCACATTACTGGATTGGAGACCAGGGGTCACCAGGATGGGGGGGTAATATATCTGTGTTTGCTGTGAAGAACGTAAAGACGTAGAGCGGGGTTGCCGTCCCAGTAGCCCAATGATTATCTCCAGTCTATGAAGGGCCGACTTTAGGGTACTGTACCGCTGTCATGGTCAGAAACTGATAGCTCACGTTACATAAACTGTCAAGTTCATTTTCTCTGACTATCATGACATATCACGCACCGCTTGAACGCGTAGGAGTTGAACAATTTGAATGGTTTACTTGACAGGGGTGCTCGGATTCCTGGCAGGAACAGTAGTGACTTGCCAATAGTTATTATAACCACTGGCAAAGAGATGTTTCTTACTTGACAGATGGTAGTTTTGCTGGTAATACTAACTTTCTGCCACATCGATCATGGCCGTTGAGCGCTGAGCTTTGGTTACATAAATTTAAATAATTACTTAGAACAGCACTCTACGACGGAGTCTTCACCAATTTCACTTCCATTTCCTACATAGTAGTATAACATGCAGAGGCCGAAAAAAACATGCGCTTGTGAACATTAAGATATATGTGCAGTGTATTCAATGTTCATAACATTAAAAAAAACTTGACAAAGGAAAACCAGATGAAAAACAACGCGCTTCAGTTGCACGATCGTGACGATGGCACCTTTCTTGCCTCTTCGGCGGACACCTTATTCTTATTCGTCGCCCCGAGAGACGAAGACGACACCCTTGACTTGAGCTTGCTCCCAGGTTTCACTCCTGCTGCTGCCGCTGCTGAATTCGCCGCGGCGACCGCCCTCAACAGGTTACCCGTACTCGGCCGTTTCGTCTTGAACGTTCCACTACAGGGGGGCATCGCCCGCTCGCGCTCCTCTCGTCGGAGGAATGGGCTCGGAAGATTCTCCTCGTTTGAGAGATCGTATTCGGCAGGCCGAGTCGGGATGGACGCTTTTGTCGACGACGCAGTGCCCGCTTCTACTGCCGATTTCGCCTTGATGGACCTGGACACCCTTGCGCGAGAGGAAGAGGCGAGTCCCGTGGGGTCCGAGGCAGAAGTGGGGAGAGTGTTCGTGCGCCGCACGGACGGTTTTTGAGCGGAGCTCCGGATGGATGGTTTGCGAAGCCGCGTCGGAGGTGCAGAAGGTGCAGATCCTGAGGTTAACTCGCCTGTCGACCCGGAGGAGTGACTCGATTGTTCTGAACGCGGCCGCTCTCGGACCGTAGGCGAAGGTGGCAATGTTTCCTCTTCTGACTCGCTTCCGTCGTCCTCGGTCTCTGATTCGAAATCGAATATTTTCGCAAAGTCGAGCCCGACCTTGGGAGAGTTCACAAAGAGGTTGGCGAGTTCAGCTGGGGTAGGTGTTGCGAGTGGTTGACCGGTCTGAGTCAGGATTACACCTTTCATTGCAGAAGGAATATAATCTTGCCCAGGCTTAGCGACGCTGCGATTGACTGGCGTTGCCAAGTTTGAACAGTGGTTGGTGGCACGTTTTTCGCGTACGTGGCCACGGTCCTCCGTCATCTGGACAAGGGGCGCGAGCAGATTCTTGACCTCTTCGAGAGGTGTTTTCTCCTTCCTAACCTTAACCTCCTGAGAAGACAGTACTGCCAACTTCGTTTCCAAACCTTTCTGCGCCTCGTCAAGTCTGCACTGCTCTGCCTCTAAATCCGCTTCTCTGGCAGCTAAGCATTGCATCCTGTCTGCAATCAATGCTTCTGCCTCTGCCTTGATCTGCTCCTCCCGCGTACGCCACGCTTCGAATATCTCTTGCTCGCGTTGCCGCACCGCGGAGAGAATTTCTTCCTCACGTCTAGCCATCGCAGCAGCGACTTCTTCCTCGCGTTTCCTTATTGCCACACGTAGCTCCTCTTCACGCTTTACTACCGCTTCCCGCGTCCGTGCTTCGAGGTGGGATTGAGTTGATGAGACAAAAGTATGTAAACGGAGAATTTCCGCGTCCTTTTCAACCACAAGGGCAGTAAGCTTTGCCTCTCGATCGGCCAGCGCGGCTTCTCGTGCACATATTTCGTGCTCCTTGGCGATGACGGCGGCTTTGTGCGTTTTCACCATCGAAAGCCTGTAAACGTTCAGTGGTTCAAGATACTGTGCAAGAGGTAACGGTGAGACGAACATTTTTTCTGCTTCGATGACTTTGGTGATGAGCGCTAGTCGCTCGTGTTGAAGGAGTTGTGTGGCTGAGGGTCTCATTGCAGGCTACATCAGCCGAAGACGTCAGACGATCAGTACGGATCCGGATGAAAAACGACAGATCGACTCACATTGAGATTTAGCATTGCCTTGATGACACTCGACAGTGTCTGGCTGTAACCTCTCGGCAACGGTGGTATGCGCCCGTTTCTATGACATGATTTGTATCGTACCGAAAGACGCGTCTAGAAGGTCTCACCTTATAAGTATGCTCAGTTCGGCATGGGTCTTTGCCTCATGAAATGGAGGTTTGAGAGCGCAAAGCTCGTATATGAGACACCCAAGCGACCAAATGTCCGACTTTGAGTCGTAAGCTTTTTCTTGCATGAGTTCTGGAGACATGTAGTATGGCGTCTGAGGGGTTTGTGATCAGGCCAGACAAGAGGATGAAGTCGATGAGACGCACCCCGACATAAGTATTGGCGAAGCTCGCCTGGGGAAGCGCCTTTGACAAGCCAAAGTCACCGAGTTTGACAGAGTTATTTTCATCGAGGAACACTGTAATGGAGACGGCACACGCGCGTGACAAGACATGAGCGAGACCTTAAAGCAGAAAAAGACACGCACCATTGTCAGGTTTCAGATCACGATGTAAAATCTGGGGACGTCTTTCTTTGCAGTCTACATCGAGGCTCGGATTTGGTGGATGATGACAATGTTGCAAAGCCAGCAATATCTGCATGAAGTAATTCCAGATGGTATCTTCTGGGACGGGTCTGTTGTGTCTCTGTGCTTGCTTAATGACGCCCGAGAGGTCACCTCCGCCGCAGTACTCCATGATGATATATAAAATGCCGGCGTCTCTGTCGACGTATCTGTCGTGATACCGTACGATGTTCTCATGGTCCAAGTCTTTGAGGATATTTCTACGAAAGCGATAAGAGGAGGTGATTGAATAAGATAGGCAGACATACACTTCAGCAACTATTTGCTTCCTGTCGCGGTCGCTCATACGCTCAAAATTGAGCTCCTTTCTGGCAAATATCTAGCACGGGCATTCGGTGAGATATAGTGAAATACCGGGTGGCAGAATGGAAGAACATACTAAGCCATCCGACTTTCTTCGAACTTTCCGAATGATGCCAAATGAACCATTGCCTATAACGTCGAGCGGTTCATAAAGCTCAAGAAAGGTAGACATATGGTGTATCGTGAAAGGCGCTGGCGGCGCTACTGGCTAAGTGGGTGATGAGCTGGACAAGATGGAAATTCGAGACTCGCCTTCTATCGAACATGTCACGCATGTGTGGGTGTCAGTCACGTGACCGCGTCAATGTAGACTTGGCAAGAACCAACTTGTCTTTGTACACTGGGATGGTTCACTTTCGTGTATTTCTCGGTGCCCCGACTGCTGCGGATTTGGACACGGATCCGAATGATTTCGTATGGCAAACCATCGAAGAACGCGCCTCATCGACCCAGCAAGCAACGCCATATCCATCCGTGACGCTCGACGCAGCTTCTCGGCGCATTTCACTTCTCTACCAGAATGTTATCTTTGACGACTCCATCTCCGAACTAGATCATGAGCAAGCCGGTGACGATGACGACCATCCCGGTATGTATCTCTCTTCCGGTCTACACGGGATCTACCAACAGATCACGATGCGCAGACGGGACCACTTTCCTCACTTGGCTCCCTACTCCCGCTGCAAACACCACCGGTGCCCCCTCCTTCCTCCGACCCTCCGGCTCACTCCCTCGCGGAACCTACGAAACCCAGGAAACTGGTTCCTCCATCGACTATTCCGACGCCTCCTCCATCACTCGCTTTCCAAACTTTCAATTCAGCTTGCACAAGGTCACACCACTCTCCTCACTCTATCTCGCCGCCAAATCGGGAAGGGGATCTCGTAAAGTAAACGTCCTCCTCGCCGCCCTCGAAGTTCAAGGTCCTGATTCCGTCCGTGTGAAGAGGGGTCCCGATGCTGGCCAGGAGGTATCTATCTTGAAGCTTATCCTTGGCGACGAGCAAGGCTCTGTATGTAAATTAACCGCGTGGAGGGACGCCGCAGAGGCCTGGGGTGGCTTGGGACCCTCACCAGGGCTAAAACGAGGCGACATTCTGTACTTCGAGAGCACGTTATCTTTTCGGTTTCCTTCCAAATCACATGTTCTCATACACGTTTGTTTGATGACTGATAGACCTCATGGCGGCCTGGGAAACCGCAGGGACCGTCACATTGACCGCTTCCCCCTACAATAAGCCCACCACCGAGATCTGTTATAGATCAATGCCCTACACACATGAAGACAATAAACTCCGCCCCGATCTTCGCTTGGGTCAAAGTGACGCTGTAGTCAGCAAGGTCGCTGCCCTCGTCCGCTGGTTTGAAGACATGGCTGGCCTGCCAGGTGTCTGACAACGGACGCCACCATCCGGAGAGCAACTGCACCGGACATCTTGATGTCCCCAATCGCAAGGGCAGATCCCTCGCAGCATGCCCTCCGTTAATGCTGTACAAATGAATCAGAAGCGACGGACGCCGCGTTGCTTCGGAAATTGCAGCAAGTCCTTGGAGCGGTCACTATCACAGCCTTATCCGAGTTGCCTAGACTCTGCACCTCAATAGACATTACCATAACGATCCACGTTCAGCTCACTGAGTTCCACATCGGTTCGTCTTCCGGATGCGCCGTGCCACTCATTCACCACTTTAGCACAAAAAGTGCCGCTTGTCCCTTGTCCTTCCACATCTCCACATTCTGTGCAACGTCTACCACAGTATGGCTTGGACCACCATCATCGGGTATAAGACTCGCTTGGGGGTACGTCCAGGCGACACCAGCATTATCTCTCATAAGCCACTTGACACCGGCATGCCTTCGTCGCCTGTTCCATTTGTCACTCCCTCTGGCCTCGTGACGTTCCAGCACGACTTAAAGGCGCGCATCAGCTCGTCCCCGCTAGTGAAGGTCCCCCTCACAATGCGCCCCCTGATCAAAAAGAGGTCCTCCATTCCCTTTGGCCTCACCTTAAAACGCCATTCCATGACAATCTTCTCCCGTTCCTCTTCCTCTTCTTCCGACGCCTCGACCTCGGCCAACTGTACATCAGCGTCGGAGTTGGTGGATCAAATGTCTATGGCGTGCGTGACCGTCGGCTCACCACCAGAGACGCCGCTGCACATCGGAGTGAGTCGTTTTGACGTCAAGTATGAGATGGGGATGTTGACGTTCTCTTACCGCGTGCCCGTTTGCGCTCGCCTTTGCCAGCCTGCCATCGGCTCAAAGATCATGGAACGCTTTTGGCCCGAGGAGGAAGAGTCATACTCCGAGGAGAGTTGCGATTACTCGGTGCCAAGCCGCTATCCTACTGTGTTAGCACCTCCTCCTCATCACCGCCGCCGAGCACCACGCTTGTTGGGGCCCGTTCGGGATGTATCGTTTAGGTATGTTGCTCTCCTTCACCTATGTTCTCGTTTAGTCGTTGACTGTTTCCTCCATGCAGCAATGAGCTCCATCCACGAACAACCTACGAGCACGACACTAGTCCTTTGCGATTCCCGTTTTAAAGTACATCGACCTTGTTTATCTTCATATAATTTTACCACCCGTCACGATAGTAACTTTAGGAATAGTTAAAGGTACTGGTAAATATCGATATCATAGAGTTAGCACATATACAGCATACATGTAACTGTTATCCGACATACCTAATATCATCATCGCTGTCCCAGAAGAGCCACTCAGTGATCTTCGCCGAGCGGTGTGACCTCATCCAGTACCATCTTGGTGGCCTCAACGATGATCTCCCACTCCGCCCGATGCATCCTCGGTTCGTAGTCATTCTTCAGGTCTTCCCCCTTGTGCACTTCGACCTCTCTTACAATCACGGGCATACCACGGTCGACCTCTGCAATGACGCGATGCACCATGACCCCGAGCCTATCGACCTCGCCCCGCTGGAACGCCTCGAACCCCCGTTCCATTGCATTGGCGCCATCAAACTGACCAGGCAAAGCCGGGTGTACATTAATCACGGGAATCTCCCGCTCGACGCGCTCGCCCTCGCCCTGCTCGTCCCCAGACAACGGCACCGCCCGCGCGCCACGCATCACCTCCAGAAACGCCTCGCTGACGATGTGCATCCACCCCGCGAGGACGACGACGTCCGGACGGGCCTTGATCACCTCTTTTGCCACCGCGAGATCATACTCGGTGCGTGTCGCATCCGGGTTGGCGCGTAAGAAGGGCTGGAGGGCGAGGTAGCCCGTCGGGATGGGTGGGTCGGCGGTGGTCGCGCGGGTGAGCCCGTACGCGCCTTTGCGGTTGGAGAAGACGAGGACGATGTGGGCATGGGGAAGGCGTGGGGTGTTGCATGCGTCGATGAGCGCTTGGAGGTTCGTACCTTGTTTGGGACATGCGAACGACGTCCAGTGAGCGAGCGCGAGGAGGGAGGAACGGATGTGGCATACCTGAACCGGAGATGAGGACTGCTATTCTGCGCAGGGGAACGTTACTGGATGTCTCTGTGGCCATGTCTACCGTCTCACCACCAGTGTTTGCTGGCAGAACCCAATACGGGACGGGACGGTCGTAGCTGGATCCAACGACCCGGCCGGTTACGAATATCTCTCTCCTGGACGAATACGGGTACCAAATGTTATCTCTGATGATCTCGCAGACAGAGTTGGGTTAGTCTCCACTGAACGACGTCGAACTTTTCGGAGTGGCACTGTGTAGGAACGGACATGGTTCACAGTGGCTCGAGATCAAGTGCCAGCAAGCAGTCGATGACAACGCACCTTGTAAGGCGCAGGCAGAACCTTGTTAACGTTCTCGATGTGCGCGCATCAAATGACCCGTGGCGCATCAGAACATCAAAAGATCCTTCCAGCGGGAAAATCCGAAGCCCTAACCCGAATTTCTCCATATGTAGAGCTGGTCCATCCTTGGAGCAGATCGCAGGACTCTCCGCGTTATGTCTATAGTAGGGCTTAACCATCCATCCGAGTCGTTCCCCCGCTCGTCGCCTGGACCTTTTCGCTCGGCTAACAATGTACAGGGGTTATTCGCCACCGTTTCACTCCAACTCGAGAGGAAATCGTTTTGCGCCGAGCAGAACACGAGGCGTCGAAATGCCACAAGTCAAAATCCTAAATCCCACCGAAGACCCTCTCGTTCGCTTTGAACCCTTGCACCTGGTTATGGTATGTACCCATTCTCACCCGCTATCAGCGCAACCTTCAGACAATACGCACCCCTGGACCACGTTTTCGGTTTCGGTTTCCGGCCGCCGCCGATTCTGCATGATTCGTTTACCCCCTTGTAGGTGGACATGAACATCTTATTCAATAGACCAACGACCGACCGTCGATCTTTTCATGGTCAGGTACGCGTCTCTAAATAATCACAGGCAGCAATCCCGACTCGCATGGGTATACATCACCCTTCTTCGCCGACGGCTACCCACGGGAAATAATGCTAAGCCCCTATCAAACTCCGATGGCACGTCCTCTTTTTTATTTTTTTGGTCCGGGTTGTTTTCGCCGGGATATATCCTTGCGCTTCTCCAACCCCAATCGTCGACCTGTCATCGCACGAGCTTTTATTTTTACTTTCTTTATTCCTTTACTCCTTGACATGTCCTGGGATCGTCGAGCCAATGACCCACGATGGTTCATATCAAAGGATGCGGCACGAAGCCGTTTAGACGCGTATGTCTTCTCCTGCGGATACCTGAGATGAGCAGGGATGTCCTTGCGGTAGAGACCCTCTCATTCTTATCACGCTGGT